>OVAP01003577.1:0-12113 GCA_900406295.1 Aurinia saxatilis
ATAAATAATATTGTATGTTGTATAATATATTAAATGTATGTTTCATATTTACTTAAAAATCTTTTATCATTATTAGTAATTTTTATAAATATGAAGGATCATATTGCAAATTAATAAATTTTTGAAGATTTTTTTAAGGTTTCATTGTNGCCATTGTTGGAGATGCCCTAAGGCTCGTATATATCTTGGGCCAGGGCTGGAAGGGTGCAATATGAATTACCTTTATTTTTCCAGACTTCACACATATACTGAATATCACATAGTTTCTCTGTGTGGTAAGATGCGTGGAAGAAGCAAGGCAAATTGAATTCTTTTTTATTTTCCTAAACCTCATGCGAGAACTGAATATCATTTGTTCATTCGAAGAGATATCTAGTACATGCATAAGAAAACTTTCAAGGTAAGCATCCAACCCATGCAAATGATGACAACAAAATATCTGGTACATGCATAAAAATGTAGAGTTAAGAACATATACAAACACTAAGGGGAAGAAGTAAGGAGAGAAGATAACTACTTTCAAGGTAAACACTCCATTTTTTTTTTTTTTTTGTCATATAGAGGATTATATTGATCATTAAGAGGCGTTACACAAAGGGATTGAAACCCCTCCAAATTTCTTAGCCGAAAGAGTTCTAAACGCTTCCAGAATTCGTAAGTGGTATAGCTCGTGGTCTCTCCACATTTTCTAAGACATTGGAATCACCTATATTTTAAACCCAATGATTAAGACTGAAACAAACTACTAGTGCAGATAAAACTACAAGTACCTCAAGACAAAGGATGTTAAGAAAAATCTACAAACACAAGTTGTGAAGCTAAACCAAAGCTCTTCCACTGACACTCTGACACCAGTAGACTCTGAAGTTAAGCCGGAATCAGTGTGTGGCAAAAACCGAGGACCGAGCTGCACACTAGATTACCAGGACACATGAACAAACCAGAACACTCCAAGCAAACACAAACCGCAAATCAGAAAACTGTGCTCATTAGCAACAGGCCGGAGACCACACGAACTATCAAAAAAGCCTTGAACCAAGAACAATACAAGCACCAACTTACCCCAACACTTAATCACCAATAACCGACAATTGGGTCTTCCTATAGTGGATAAATTCTAACTCGAGAATAAAACCAGCTTCTAATCCTGAGAGATAAGGCTTAAAAAAACAACAATTCTTAACCTTCTCCCGGAAATGGCGTAGTTGAATGACAAAGCTACAACTTTTTAATCGCCTAAATAGAAGCCTTAGAGGGACAGAACTCGATCAATCTGTTAACTAGTAACAAGGAGCGACTCCTAATCTAACCAGTCACACCAAACCAAGAGGAACAGTGGGAGATCGAGCTGGGAAGATTTTGGTAACCACAGAGATAAAGCAGACGAGTGAAGAATCAAAACCAGAGAACGAGACTTACAAGGCAGCCATGCTTAGATCCCTCACCATCCAAAGTCGAGGAAAACTGAAAGACAAGGAAGAGCTCCAAGAGAAGAAGAAGAGCCGCTAAAATCCCGAATCAGAGCAGCAGCGAGCAAGGGCGGGTTTCACATTTCAAAACGGCAGAACTCAGGTCAAGAAGAGGAAGGGAACGAAGACCACGCTCCTGAGGAGGTGAAGGCCGTCGTTAAGCTCTGGAGCGGGCTTGAGTGATCGAAGTCACTCATTTTCCGCATCATCCATCGATCGATTTACTTGCAAAAATCCAAGAGGAAAATTTTAAATGGAGTGACAGAAGTCATTCCCTTTAAAATTTTCCTCTTGGATTTTTGCAAGTAAATCGACCAATGGATGATGTGGAAAATGAGGAAATGTGTCCTCATTCTTTTTTATTCAATCTTATATTTTCACTGATATCCTAGCTGGTTTCTCAGCCTATATAAAGCACATAAAACACGTTTGTAACAACAGACAATTTCCAAAGCTTATAAGCAAACTAAAATTCACCAAAATATTTATAAGTTATTAATTATTCAAATTCCGTTGTTTTCTATTGTTTAAGTGTGGAAAGGGAGAAGGTCTCATCCCCACTGTTTTCTGATTTGACAAAAAAAAAATCTGAAACTTTTCTATTTATTTCAAAATTTGATTTTTATTATTTTTGTTATGGTTATTGTCTTCATGTCTGAGTAGACACATCATCAGGAATAAAGGTTTTATTCAATGGAAATCATGGTTTGATAAATAGAAGATAAGATTTATGACATGACTAAATGGGACTCACTTTCTTATCAAAAGGTTTAATGCTATTGTTATGATTTTGTTTGAACAATAAAATAATAGGATTTAGTTTCGGCTAGCACATCACTAGAGGAACTAGCCTAAACATTGATTTTGAAAACTCTAATACCCACTCTCGGAGGGACAATTCTATTTTAGTACTTTTAGTTTTAGGTTTAGCGATTGAAGGGAAATGAGATAGTCTTATATTAACGATCTCATACGGCTAAACTCACCCTAGATAGTCGATGATAGTGATCTCGAGTTCTGTATAGCGCATCTAGAAGATTGATAAATTACTGCCCTGAATAACTCAAACTGTGATTCCTGCAAATTTTCTCGACTTTCTAACATTTTTAATACTACTTAATTAATTAATTTTAAGTGTTTGGTATATCAAAAAAATTATATTTGATGCTTGTCTTGAGTAGAATGGAGTTTGCTATTGTGTACATATTGTTCCTTCTGGATTCGATCTCTAAATAATACTACAAGAGTATATATACGCTTAGAAGATTATTTTGGGTGACTACTTAATCTCCATCATCAAATTCCCCTAATGCAATAATAGTTTGTTCTTCGTATAATTGTTGACTGGAAGATTCTTGATATGAACTTAGATTTTGATGTATCGTAAATAATTCTCTAGGGATGTTTTATTCACTGCTCTATTGCCGCACACCATTGATTAGAGGTTTGACACCTTTTGTTAATAGCATCTCTATATCTTGTTTCTATTGAAAAATGAATTAAAAGCGATTTCTTGAAAAGCAACTCCACGGATACGATTGTGCAACTGTCATTTTTTGACATATTCAAGATCTGCCATGATCGGGAATCTGGTCTGAAATACCGAACCAAATCTAACCCAAAAAATTAAAACCGAATCCAATTTCGAACCGGTAAAATATTCGAATTGATGCTGAATTCCTGTAACAAACGAATTTTATAGCACAAAACCTGAAAACCCTAAAAAAAAACCCCAACCATCTAAACGAGTTGGAGAAAGAAAAAGTTGAAAGAATGAAATGTCGTCCTGATCGGTAATTTTGACGAGTAAAGAGAAAACGACGTATGTTATAATATATCTGACTCTTGACCGAAAGACTTTTCGAAAGCAGAGAGGGAGGAGGGGAAGGTAGAAACTTTCCTGCAAAATCCCTTCCCTTCTTCTTTAGCAAGTTTCATCCACCAATTCCTCTCTCCGCCATAGCCAGAGAGAGATTGATATGAAGCACTTTGATCACGGAATTGGTGGTCCCGCCGTGGGTTCATGTTCCTCACCTTTCAAATCTGAACAGGAAGATTCTGTGTGGGGTGATTACACTTTAGACCTCTCCTTCTTGTCCTCTGATGACCATGATTCGCTCTCTAACTTGTCTCGCGATGTGGACACCACCAAAGGTGAGATTTTCTTACTTTGTGAAATTGGGTTTAGAGATTTTGTGGTGATTACTTTTGTTATGACACTTGTGAGTGTCTTGCAGAAGGAGAGGACAAGATAGCTTGCTCCAAAGTTGCTGGTGATGACAAGACAACTCTCCTGTCTGAGAAATCAACTACACAGTCTGAGCCTGAGGAAGATTCTCCTTGCTGGATAGGACTACTTTCTCTCAAGAATCTGGACTCAGCTGCCAAATCTGTTACTTCCAGGCGTTCTACTGATGATCTTAGTGGTACTTATAGGTTGAATCCCTTGGCACCTCACTTTATTCCATCCATTTCTAAGCAGAGTGGCAAAGCAGATGTTGTTGAAGAGGCCAGTTCGTCATCTTTGAAAAAGTCTCTGTCTTCGAATTTTCCATCATCCTCTGGAGAGTTCGCCATAACCGATCCTATTGAAGATACAGCAAGAGGGGGAAACAATGTGGATGAAAACTTCGGTTTCCTACCACAAGATATGGTTTCCATGTCTGAGAGCATGTTGGATTCTGGGAATGAATTTCAAACAACTAAAAGGTTGGATCCTTTGGCTCCTGTTTTTGTTCCCGCTAGTGCAAAACTAAGTCCCTCGGTCCATGGAAAGCAAGGAGGTTCTGATACAAATGCACATTTAACTTCTGCTCTAACTCCTTCAGATAATAAGTTCAAGGTAGAGATATGTTCTGGAGAGGTTGGCCGCAGTGTTAAGATTCGGTATCCTAATAGTGTTGCTGAATTTGGTTCAACATCTTCATACAATCCATGTATTGAATCCAAAGTTGGGATAACTGAGTATGCTAAATTAGGGAAGTCCAGCAATAAGCCTCATGGTCAGCGGAAATTGAATCCATTGGCCCCTCAGTTCTCTCTTGCTGATACTAAACCGAAAGCATATAGCTATGGTAAAACCCAAGCTGCAGATGATTTATCAATATCATCCCCTCTGATCAGTTATAGGGACGATACTGTAGTGGATGCAGGCTTAGCACAATCCGCAGTTTATTCGGAACGTCTCAGTCCCAACTTGTCTCGCGGAAATTCAGCACTAATCTCTTTTAAGGCAGACAGTAACTTTGGGGTGGATTCAAACACTACACTTTCAGTAAAGGATGATATGGATTTTAAGCACCCCCTCCCATTTCATGTCGTAGAAACTGGATCTCCAAGCAATGTGGACACTTTCTCTGGATATGGTCAAAGGCATAGCTGTTCTGCATCATCCCCAACCCCAAAATTGGATGTTAAGAAACTACTTACAACAATGTATGGACTGTCGGAGTTGCTAACACTCGAGAATGGTTCAGAATCTTCAGATTCACTGAATGCTCAAGAGCTTGAACTCATTAACAGTACTATTCAGAATCTCAACACGTACATCAAAAGCAGCAGCCAGAAACAGGCTGGGAATCAGAGCATCATACGACATAGTTCCTATGATTTAAAGATGCTACCTAACACGAGTAAGGTATGTTGTTCTAACTGCTTATATGTATACATTTTGCTAACTTAAGCCGTGTGAGAATTCATTAAACTTCTAAAGCCTATTACATTTGCTTAGAACATTTTCCACGCAAGGTCAATAGGAAATATAGCATCATTTTACAAAAATGATATTGTGTTAATGGGTCACCATTATTCCAAATCTTCTCTATTAGCTATCGATTAGAGACCTTCAGCTTCCAAGGGCAAACGATATGACTGTCGACCTTGATGTTAAAAGGAAGGAGAAATACTCCATGGTCTCAGCGGAAATGGTACCAGATTCTCGTTTGTGTGAATATGTCAGGACCAAAGATGACAGCCTTGGTCAGGTATGGTCTTGGCCGTCTACTCTGAGTTGTGATTCTTAGTGTTTATCTGTAGGTAGACCTTTTGCTTTGATAACGTGCAGGTTGTGGCTGCAAGCGGTTACCAACAGAATCATCAAGGCATGGAGCAGATTAACCAACATGCGCTGTTTTACAAGGGCTTATGGTTGAAGGCTGAAGCAGACAGATGTTTGATGGTATACGAGACTTCTCTTTCAAATCCATCTTCTTGCGATATTAAAAAGGTGACATCAAATCCCGCTAAAAACATATGCCTTGACTTTCATACCGGAATGAATTTTGAATGGCATTGCATGTCAGATTGGTAAGGCTTGCACAAGGTTCTCCTAGAGCATTTCATTTCAATTTTGCAGGTTCGCATGTAAATTTCAAAGAACAGCCTCAAGAAGTGGCTGACATGCGACTAATTGTGAAGAATGATGAAATTGGTGCTCGCCTATTGCTATTCCCCTATATCTTTTTATTTATGGTCATTCTGAGACGAGAGAAAGATTTGATGTCAATCTCATTGCTACCTTACTTACATAATACCTACTGATCGAAGCTGTTTTTCTCTTGCCAGAACCTGGGTACTGTTTGGACGTGGAAGCTTTTGGTTTGCTGAAGCTTTTAATGTTTTCTTGTCATGGTCCTGATCTTGGATTATCAGATGTATAAACAAACCTCTTATGCTCTTGTAATAACTACGTCATCACGCTTTTTGTTATATAGTATAATGCTTCCATCTGAATAACTTGCCTAAGAGACTGATCCCCAAGTCTTAGATTTGATCAAAGTAGTACAGAAAATGACCTCAAGGAAAGGATCACCGAAAAGTGGTTGTGGTTTAGAACTTAACTCAAGCTGAGGGCATAAAAACTAAATGTTTGGTTCCAAAGAAGAAAAAAAAATTGTTTGACCATTGTCGGCTTCGAAAGGCAGAGTAGGATATGTTTGTTCCAAAAGGCCAGCCATCTTCTTTCTTTCGAATTGCTTCGAATCTGTGAATTCTATTGGCTAATGTTAAAAAGTTTTGGATTTAGAAGCATGACCATGGTCATTGGTCCTACACCACCAGGAACAGGTGTGATGGCTGATGCGACTTTGCAAGCCTCCTCATAGCAAACGTCTCCAACTGATAGCATCCGCTCTCATGTCATGTCATAGAAACTGCATCTTCAAGGGCTATAAAAGCTTGATCTGGATATGGTCAAAGACAGCTGTTCTACATCTTCCCCATCTCCAAAATGAATGTGAAGAAACTAGTTACAACGATGCCTGGACTGTAAGAGTTACTTGCACTTATCTTTCAGTGTCACTGAATGCTCAAGAGCTTGAACTCGTTAGCAGGTTGGGGTCATATGACACATCATATGATCTAAAGTTGTTACTTAACAAGAGTACAATATGTTGTTCTAACTGCGTTTATGTGTACAGCTAAAGCCACATAAGAATTCACCAAACATAGAAAGTCCCTTGCATCTGCAATGATGGTCAATAGGAAATATAGCACTGTCTTTACAAAAATGACTTCGTGTTAATTGGTCAACATGATTCCAAAGTTTATCGATTAATCAAGGGATCAATTAGAGACCTTCGGTTTCTAAGGGAAAACGATATGATTGTGGACCTTGCTGTTATAAGGAAGGAATAAATACTCTGGTATCAGGGAAAATACCCGTATGTGTGAATATTTACGAACAAAGATAACCGCCTTGGCCAGGTATTGTATGCTTGGGTTGTGATAATTCACGTTGTTGAATAGAATGAGTTGATATGCAACTTCACTTGTATATTCCTTAACAATCAAATTAGGTAGTGTTTGGACGTGGAGCCAATTGGGTTGCTGAAGAATTTATATGTTTTCGTGTAATGGTCCTGAATCCTGATTGTGGTTTGTCATATGCATAAACCAACCTATGTTGCTCTTGTATTACCTATGCCGTGAATCTTTTTATATATAGTGCTTCTATCTTACTAACTTGCTGAGAAGATTTGATTAAAGGGAGGGCAAATGACCTCAGAGCAGGGGAAAAACAGTGAAGAGAGGAATAATATTTCAAGAAAACGGTAGACAAAAAGTACTGGGACAGGAAGCAATGAAACAAAAGCAAAAGCACAATGCAGTGGTGGCTCTGCAACTCAACTCTATGTGGTGAGCTCCATAATGGCTGAAACAATATCTCCATCACTGGCCTTAAGAGCCTTGACAGCTTTGGCCTTAGAGACACCAGCTTGGGTCATGACAAGATCAATGTCTCTAGCTTCAACTCCAGAGTCATCAACATCTTCTTCATCTTCATCCTCTGCTTGTTGCACGGTTGCAGCTCCAGAAGCATCATTTGGGAGCATGGACGCCATGTCGGGCATCTTGAACCTCTGAGCAGCCTGTGTTTGTAGCTGAGAGCTCAGATCATCGATCTTGGCCTCTCCAAATATGACATATGTCTCCGCATTGGGACTCTTGTAAACATCTGGCTTTGAGATGACAAATAACACCTGATGAACGCAAATACTTGTCAGAATTTACACCAGAAAGAATAAATGATGAGAATTTACTGTTACAAGGTTTTTACATTCTTGGATCTTTTGATGGTAACTCTGCTGACATCGGAGACAGGTTTCATGCCAAGCTTGAGAACAGCTTTGCGACTTTTCTTCTCGCTCCTGGTTTGCTTGGAATTCTCATTCCCGCCCTCTCCTTCACCTACACATAGACATACAAAAAAAAAACCAAAACACACAAAATTAGTAAAACTTGTCTTCAAACAAAGTTGTCCCACAATATGAAATGAGTAAATACCATTCGGAATCCACAAATTTGTAATCAAGACACACACACAATCACATTTTCATAAACCTACGAGACTAACCTTATCCAATACCAAAAAGAAAGGAAAAAAAACTGCATAAGGCATTTCCAACGAAGGGATATTAAAAATAATCAAACCATAGGACAATGGAGAGAACACAATACCTTCGGCGTCCTCATCTTCATCGTCGTCTTCCTCCTCTCCATCTTTCACGTCCTCCACAACAACATCATCTTCCTTGTAATTCCACACCACAAAACAACATTATCAAAATCAACCAATCTTCGTTTCTCTCAAGAGAAAAAAATAAATAAAAATAACGAACCTCGAGCTTAAGTTGGTCTTTAATGGATTCAATCAGATTCTCCTGAGATTTATCTTCCTCCACAACTGGTCCTGGCATTTTTCTTCCTTAGCAACGCAACGCAACGATGATGATAACACTCGAAAATAGCGCAGCGATAGACAACCAAAATCCCTTTCTTCAGTGCCCCCCCCAGTGATGATTGAATAAATATAATCCAAAGCCCATTGGGCCTCAGGCCCACAGCTTCTCCTGACTCTGACTTTCTGTTAACTTGAATCAACTGAATTTGCTGTCTTGTCAAAATTGTTGTCAGCTGAATGGTCAAAATATATGAAAACGTTTACAAGTTTGATTAGGATACTCCAAACCTTTTTAAATCTTCGTTCAGATTCAACAGGCAACCAAATTCTGACTAAAAATGGAAGAACAAGACTTATCTTTGTACGCCATGATCCTCTCGAGCTCCTCCGTTCTTCCCATGGTTCTCAAGACAGCTGTAGATCTTGGTCTCTTCGACATCCTAGCCCAGTCTGGCCCTTCTTCTGCTTCTCATATCGTCTCTCTCTTGTCTACTCAAACACAACATCATCATGAATCAACTATGGTCGACCGGATTCTTCGATGTTTGGCTAGTTATTCTATACTCACTTGCTCTGTTTCCACTGACCATGATGGTACTGGTGAGCCACGTGTGGTCTATGGCTTAGCTCCCGTTGCCAAGTACTTCACCATTAAGAACCAAGATGGACGTGGCTCCTTGGATCCGATGGTGCAGCTGTTTCAAGACAAGATCGTGCTTGATATTTGGTAAATCACTAACAACATCCTAACTCTTTTGTCTGAAACGTGATGATCTATGTCTTGTTGATTATGGTTTTGTATATTAACGATGAAAAGGTACAACCTTAAAAATTCTGCTATCGAAGGAGGCCTTCCGTTTAACAAGACTCATGGTTCGAGCGCGGCCGAATTGGTGGGCAAAGATTCAAGATTCAGAGAGGTGTTTCAAAACTCCATGAGAGGTTTCAATGAAATTTTCATGGAAGAAGTTGTGAATAAGTACAAGGGTTTTGATGGTGTGAAGTCACTGGTGGATGTTGGTGGTGGAGATGGCTCTATTCTCACTAAAATCATCTCCAAGCATCCTCACATCATCAAAGCTATCAACTTTGATTTGCCTCCTGTTATTAACACTTCACCAAGTATTCCAGGTATATATGTTTCTGCGGTTTCTAGTTAGATACGTCGCAAAAAAGTTTCCATCACATTGTGTATTTGTAGGCATTGAGAATGTTGCTGGAGACATGTTTACAAATATTCCTGAAGGAGAGGTCATTTTCATGAAGGTCAAAATTTTAAGACCTCCTTAAGTATCTAAGACATATACTTGAAGGCCCTAACTCGTGGATTTCTTGTGTTTTTTGTTACCATTGCTACAGTGGATTCTCCATGGCTGGGACGATGAGCATTGCTTGAAGATACTCCGCAACTGCTATCAATCTCTACCGTCAAATGGCAAAGTGATTGTGATTGATATGGTGATTCCAGATTTCCCACAAGACACTCTCTTAAACAGAAGCTTGTTTCAATTTGAATTGTTCATGATGAACATGAATCCATCAGGGAAAGAAAGAACTAAGAAAGAATTCGAGATGTTAGCTCACCTCTCCGGATTTTCTAGTGTCCAAGTTCCATTTACATCTCTCTGTTTCTCGGCTATAGAATTTCACAAGAACGCTTAATAGTATCAAGATATGTGTTTCTTACAGATTCAAAAAGGTAAAAGTGAAAGTTACAGCAAAAGACTCTGAATAAAACATGATTCTAATTTATATTTTGAAATGATAGAATGAATAAGAGATGATTCTAATAAAAATTTAAAAATCATTGATTAAATAAAATAAAATTAATAGTAGAATTTCAAATCCATTAAAATACCAAATCCTAAGTATTTATGTTCACGTTCTACTTGAATAGTTACATGACGGATTTTATACTCTCTCTTAATGTACTCTATAAGACTATAACTTTGTCAAGCATCACGTCTGTGTCTGCCTCGGGATTGATCTTAACATCACAAGTCAAACAAACTTTCCCAAGTGTTATAGCCATGCCACGTTCCCTATTTTCACTTATCTCTTCTATGACCTCCACCGCATTCTGCTTCCCTCGGTGCTTATTGACTAATCCAGTATCTGCTTCCTTCTCCCTAACCTGTTCTGGTATCCACAATAATCTAGCTTGCCTTTCTTCCGCATCGATTCATTGGTGATGAGGTATTGTCTCATCTCCTGAAGGATATCCGGGTGTATCTGCGGTTTTCCCAAAACCGGACTATACATCTGGTCTGGTCGTAAGATGTCTTCCAGAGGATCTACTGACTCGCTCCATACTTCCATATCTTTCTCTGTAGGAGTGGGCAAAATATCCATTAAAATCCAACTCAATTTGGTCCGAAAATATTGCAAACGGTCCGATACAAATCAAATAGTGAAATATAGTATTCGAAAAAACAAATCAAATACAAATATTATTTTTTAAAAATGTCAAATATCCGATCCGATCCGTTATTTATATACATACAACTAAACTAATTACATATATACACATATTACAAAGAAATATAAAGTTTTACTTGTTTTATTGAGACTATGGGTGTATTTTTCTTGATAAAATGAAACATAAATTTTACAAAAAGAGTGATATTATTGTCAAATCGAATAACTTAATTATAGTTGTTTGTTTAGATGACATGATAATTTAATATTGTTTTCTATTCTTTTTGAAAATGTTAAGAGAGTGTACAATTTATAATAATGTTGTTTGGCATCATGGTGTTGTAACCAATTTTGAAATCTTTTAAGAATTTCTTTTCAATATATGTGATTAAAATGTTATAAAAATATCATGTTAACTTAAATGTATTTGAAATAATCCAGAGATTTTTTAGTCCGAAGGTTTTTATAAGTGAAAGAGACAAAGCATTTCTTTTTTGTATATAGTTTTTATGATTTTCAAAGGATGGTTTTTCTCAAATATAATCGTACAGCTCATTCGGTAATTTTTTTGGGTAAGCCCAATATAATACAATATAACTAAGTGAAAGCCCAAAATAGTGTAAATAATAGAATAAACCAGATTTCAAACCAAGATGTAGTGGAGGTGGTAGATGTAATTATTTAGAAGATAAAACTTGGATGTAGAAATGAAAGTAATTTTATGAGAATCCATGGTTTATAATTTATAATTTAGAAACTTGGAATTGATGGGAAACGATATTTTTACAGAGGGCAAATGTGTTATTTTTTTGTTTTATAGCTACTTTATTTTTATTTTATTTAAAATATATATATATAAAATACCAAACTGACTTTTGCGTGTGATGACATCATCTATTTTCATCGGACGGTTTAGATTCTGTATTTGTTTTGATCCAATGGTCTCAGATTGTTGGTTGACGTCATGGTGACGCCTATCTATTTTTTAATCTAAGGGCGCATATCACTCAACAAATTAATCTAACGGCAGTGAATCAAAAAAAAAA
>OVAP01003578.1:0-16342 GCA_900406295.1 Aurinia saxatilis
AATTGATCTTCATGCTAGTTTAGGTTCATAGTTTCACTAAGAGATTAGATTACTTGAACTTAACTAATATTGGTTATCACAGTGAGAACTGGGTAGTCTAGATGCATATCTAGGATGTCACAACGAGAGTTGGACAATAGACTTGCAAGGTTTCACGTTTGAGAATTAATTGAAACATGTCTTTCTGCCCGAGAGGTGTCGATCGACACCATCATAGTGTCGATCAACACTGATCGATTTCCAGCCATAGGTTATTCATCTTAACTGAACTTCCCAATAGCCTAACAGCTTTTTAATAGATTTAAAACCCCTCCAAAACATACTTTGTGATAGTTTACAGTAGGAAACCTTAAAACCAAATTGCTTGCATATTTAGAATTTAATTTAACTAATTGTATATTTATTTTCGGTCTTCGTGGATTCGATCCTTAAGTACTATAACCGATATTTGTTGTGCACTTGCAGTTAGAAATACATAGGGTAAAACTATTATGTGTATCAAGAACATCAGATTAGTAAACAGAAGCATCTAATCAAGTATTCAAATATCTACTCTAAGCCTTAGATCTAAGGATCCGACCATTTTGAATTACATAAATCTAAATCCAAAACTACAGCNTATATTTATTTTCGGTCTTCGTGGATTCGATCCTTAAGTACTATAACCGATATTTGTTGTGCACTTGCAGTTAGAAATACATAGGGTAAAACTATTATGTGTATCAAGAACATCAGATTAGTAAACAGAAGCATCTAATCAAGTATTCAAATATCTACTCTAAGCCTTAGATCTAAGGATCCGACCATTTTGAATTACATAAATCTAAATCCAAAACTACAGCCAGAGAACGGAATGTGAATCAATGAAGCAAAATAATAACGACCTATTAACACAAATTCCCCATGATCTCAAAACCTAAACCTCAAACGATTTTTACGAGGCTATGAACCAAAAGCTAAACCTCAAATGATTATCAATGAGACCATGAACCGAAAGCTAAACCTCAAAGACCAACCACAGTCTCCCAATTCCACATAAACATCATTCCTCTTCCTCTAAATCTCTCATCAAAACCAAATTATCCTCATAACCCTCTTGAGGCATCTCACAGATAAAATTAACCTCAACTTCACCTTCCTCACAAATATACATCAAATCGTACTTAGTTCCAGTCTTGAACATAACCAACTAAACTTGGATTAAACGTAGACCCAATACAATGTCCTGAAGAAAATTACATCAATTCGATTATTAGCTACTAAACACTTAGTCCGATAGCCAATTTCCATATCCAATCGCATATGACTCTAAATCCTAAGAAATTTCAATTAAAAACGATTAAGGCAGTGTAAAGACTCACTTCCCAAAACAATGGCTGAGGATCTCCTCGGTTTTGTCAAACCCAAAGCAATTTGATCAACACAAACTAGCAAATCGAGAGATCAATTGAAAGAAGAAGAGGAGGAATAAGAGAAGAAGCAAACGCGATTCAATCAGCCCGAAGAAGAAGAAGAAGCAAATGCATCGGAAGAAGAAGAAGAAGAAGAAGCGTAGAAGAAGATTTTTGTCGTTAGACCAAAAAAGAGAAAAAAGATTTTTGTCGACAAATGATATTTAATTTCTGGTTTAAATGGTTTAAATTGGTCTAGTTAAAATTGGTTTAGTTTTAAATTTTAAGATAATGATTGGGTTGAATGGATAACTCACTAACTCATTTATATCCGACCCATTTAACCATAACTCATTTAACCAATAACTCATTTGACCCATATTTTTTTTTTACCCAAAAGTCAAACTCAATAAGCTTATGTGTTGGATTGGGTTGGGTTGACACATTAATAATGACCCATTTTGACATCCCTATCCTGATCCATCCAGTCCAAAATATAACTATACTAGAGAAAGTTCGCGCGTTGCGTAAAAATGGTTTGTTTTATAATTAAAAAAAAATATAAGAAACAACTAAAGTATCATTTGTATTTAATTACTGCATATAAAATGTTTTATATATTTGATAAAAAAATTGGTATTAAAAATATTTGAATAAATATTAAAGATTAAATATGTGATTACTAAATTACTATTTGTCTTTGTTAAATTATCAAGAAAATTATAATAGTAATGCATTATTGTGGATAATATTCAACAACTTTAATATCTTAATGTATTATTTTTCTTTACTTCTTCAATTTAAGAAAATAGTTTAAATTTTTTTTTATGAAAATAAATACCTGAGTAATATCAGCAAGTCTAAAGGGAACCTTACTATATTATACAAAAAATCGTGTTTTATCAAATTAATAAAGTATATTGTAGTCATTTATAATTCTACTTTTATTCATTTGATTAATTTTTTTTTTATCTCATTATATGTTAATGTTATTCAACTTCACAATATCTTATTTTTAACATTGTTTTGAATTCCAGCCATATGAAAATGGAGAATTTAATTGATGAATTCGTTTTTTTGCAATAAATTAAAAAAAACAAATGAACAAAACTTAATAGCCAAATTAAATATTGGTATTAAAAGAGATGGACACATAACAGCCTGTCAGAGCTTGCTGAAAAGTGTAACCCTTCTATATTATATAAGATATATAGGTCCAATTGGAGCTATGCATGATTAAATGAACTGTCAAAATTTTCAACAACTTTTAAAGCACTATGCCTCGGATTAACTGGATGCCCTCGGGATCTATTAACTGATGTAATAGCAGGATACTCCAATCCTTGCCAGCCTGGGTTTTTAGTTGATGAACTAATAAATCTGGGTAGTACTCCAGACCCGGACCATGGGCCGGACGGGGTGTGTCATCTGGGAGTCACGGATCTCTCCACACCGAAATTGAGCGCATGTCACCCCACTAATACCGAACTCCTTTTAAGAGAACATCCTGTGCTGAAAAAATACTTCTCCAACTGTAGGATGGAGAGTAAGCCTAATTAGCATGGAGAGGACTCATACTCTGATAATATCTACCTTTAAGGACCCGTGCCACCAAAGAATTTGGAAACTGATGGAGACGCCAAAGTTGTTTGGCCAATAAGGCCAAGTTAACATGTTCCAAAGAGTGGAAACTAAGTCCCCCTTCGTTTTTTGAAAGACATAATTTATCCCATGCAATCCAATGAATGCCAAGAGCGGTTCCATTATAATTCCACCAGAAATTGGAAATAACACTGTTTAACTTAGAAGTTAACGACCGGGGAAGTTTAAAGCATGACCTAACATGATTAGGCAAAGCAAAAGCCACAAATTGAACCATAATATGTTTACCTCCTTTAGATAGAAGTCTAAAGGACCATCCATTACTCCGACCCTGAAGTTTCTCGTTTACAAAATTGAACTTTTTTGCCTTAGAACCTCCTAAACTTTCTGGAAATCCGAGGTAATTACCCATCCCTCCTTCCTTTTGGATACCTGTAATACATTTCATAGATTGTTGCACGCCTTCTAGAACCTTATGGCCAAACATTGTAACCTGTCCGGAAGCTTTTTAGTATGCCCCTAAAAGTTCCAGTATACTAGCATATTCTTCCGATTTGCAGAAGAAAAGGCTGTAATATGCAAATAACATATGAGAAATAGTCAGACTGCCTCTAGATATTTTTAAGTCCTATTAGGGATTTAACCATTTCTTATTGCTTGAGGTTGGCAATTAAGACTTATGTACACAAAATAAACAAATATGATGACAGGTGATCCCCTTGTCATAAACCCCGCGCAGGCAAGATCAAGCCTTTTGGATCACCGTTAAGTAAAAACTGAAAGGAAACCAATCTCACGCACCACATGATTTGCGAGATGCATGTTTCATGAAATCCTAACCGACGGAGCACCGCTTCCAAAAAATCCCACTCAATACGATCATATGCTTTACTCATATCGGTTCTAATAGCCATAAAATCCTTCTGACATGCTTGATTTGTTCGGAGCCCATAGAACATTTCCTGTGCTATTAGAATATTGTCCCTCATTAACCGCCCCAAAACAAATGCTAACTGCATTTCAGAGACTAATGTGGGCAATATGTCCTTCAAACGTAAACATAAAACTTTCGAGATAATTTTGTAGCTCACATAATCTTTGAAATTAAAAGACTAAATGTTAAACCTTACATAAAATATACATTTAGGAGAAAATGACACAATCTGATGGCTACATCCGGATCCATCCAATCCAAAATATAACTATATATATGTATCCAATTGGAGCTATGCATGAGTAATTGAACTGTAAAAATTTTCAACAACTTTTAAAGGACTTTTACATAATTTCCCTCTCAATCATGTTTTAAGTGACATTTACATCTTTGTTTCTTTTTAAGAAAGTGGTTAGACTTCTCAGGAAAAAAAAAGTTTTTTATTTATTTGAAATGATTTTTTTTCTTTTTAGCTTTATCATTAGTTAATCAAGGTTTGGTTGTAAGGATCATAAGAAGCTATTGACCTTAAAAAATTATATATTAACAATCCATATTCACTTTCAAAATTTAACTTTGAAATCATTAAATTTATTTTTATTAACAGAAAGCATTCAAACGGACCAAACCTAATGTGGACGCTTCTGCTTCACACCATGAGTCCCTTGTCATTACTTGATTAGATGAAGTAGATAACAGAGGAGGCAAGAATATGCTTTCTGAAAGAATGGCAGTACCACTTCATGATTTTAAGGCCTTCTCCGTAGAAAATTTCAAGGCATTGTCTGAAGAATCTTTCAAAGAAAATTCTAACAAAGAAGGTGATAATGAAGGCGATAACGATAATGCAGTTGGATGTCACAAAAAGAAAAATGATAATGCAGTTGAATTACCAACTATAAATTTTCCCATTGTTGAGAGGCTGCCTTCATTTATTACATGGGCTCATATTGAAAGGTAGACATGTTTGATTTTATTTTTTGTTGATCAATCATATAAAAAAAACTATACTCATATTGTATATATATGTCTCTAAAATTGCAGAAATCAGTTGATGCTTCCAAGAGACTCTGTCATCGGTACGAAAAAAAATCTATTATGTGGATGGCGAGCCAACAGAACTTACCAGCGAAGAAGAAAATGAAGAAGATGGAGAGAATCAGGATGAAATTAAGAAAGAAAACCTCGAATTTTCTATAAATGCAGATGAATTTATATGGTTAGTTTTGTGTTATATATGCTATTGGTTATTAAAAAACATTTATACAATCATGCAATACAATGCAAATAGTGTTTTTATAATTTCATGTAAAATTTTCTATTTAAAAAAAAAAAAAAACATGTATTTAACATGGTTAATAATTTTGCAGGAGAATTGGGCAGAAAATATGGTTTTGATGATATTGTTGTGATGAGTGCTCGCACGACGTCTCTCAAAGTAGATAAATCTGATATTTTGATAATACTCAAATACTAATACATGGATCCCTTAGCATGAGTAGAATTGTCTTAACTTTCTAATCTAATGTAGGAGAGATACAATGAGCTCAAAATGTTCAAGAATGGAGGAAATGTTGAATAGGCTTCTGATTCAAGATCAAAGAGCATAACTAGTTCTTTTACGGAGAGGAATTTCTGTCATCGTTGCTATGTAAATTCAAATTATTTTTCCTTTTCCCTTTTGCCACAAAAAATTCAAACATATTTTTCATCATTATTATTCATTATCGTTTTTTACAGATATTTGGATGTCAAATGCATGGAACATCTTGGCATGTGATTATGTCTGTAAGCGTAAACTTATTTATTTATTTAATTTCTTAGTTGCATAAGCCTTAAGCTTAAGGGATTAACTAACTAATTAGGTGATTTTGGCTTATCAGAGAGAAAGAAAACCTTATGTACCTGAGAATGAAGATGTTAAGGAGTCATGTCATAACCGTTGTTACCTCAAGGTTTATTTCTCTCCGTCACACACACACACACTCACACAATATTTATATTATTTATTTCTTAATATGTCTATTACTTGTTTAACAGCAAAGGAGTGTCGCACACATTGATAACGGTAAAGGGAAGAATGTGGTCACATATGAATGGACACCAATGGAAAAAGATTTTTATATCAAAGGAGTCAAAGTCTTTGGGAAAGACAGGTAAATAGATCTATGGTATTATTATTTATATAACCACAAAAAGTGCAAATTGTATATAAGTGTTGTTTGTTTGCAGTTGTCTTGTTACAAGAAACTTTCTTTGGGGGCTTAAGTCGTGCGTCGAGGTTTACAATTACATGCGTGAACAAGATTGATGTATGACGTTACCAGAACAAAACCAAACTGCAGAAACATGCAATCAGGTAAATAAAACTATGTAATCTTCGTGGCATGTACAATTTTTTAAAAAAACACGTTATTCACATTTGATACTGATGATTTATTACAGATCAACAAAGAGACACATCGAAAGAGTATTAAAAAACTTCAAAAGCATGCTTGTTAGCTTTTAGAAAAAAATTAGCTAAGGGGTAAAATATAACGTATCAGCAATTCACACCATGCACTTGCGAGCCAGTTTGTGGAGATCAATGCACTTTCTTAGCCAAAGGAAATTGCTGCGAGAAATATTGCGGGTATCTCATTATTTTCATTCATAATTAACAACAACAGACTAGCATAAACTAGTGGACTATATGTTTAAACCACAAATAATTTATATTTGTTTGTCCAGGTGTACAAAGACATGCAAAAATCGTTTTGGGGGATGTAATTGTGCAAAGGGCCACTGCGGTAACCGACAATGTCCGTTCTTTGCTGCTAGTCGGGAATGCGATCCTGATGTTTGCCAGAGTTGACGGTTCAGGTAACATTGTTCATTACCAATTATATGATTAAATTTCAAAACAAAATTCTCAAACTTTGTAGCTTTATATATAGTTGTGGAGTTGGTTCTCATGGTGAGACAGTTATGGAAAGCCAACGCAAGAACATGAATCTCCTACGGAAGCAACAAAAAAAGGTAGCCATGGATCTCATATTAAAATGGTTATACGAAAAGTATTTAACTATCCTTTTTTCCCACTAGATTATGATTGCACAGTCCGATATTTAGGGATGGGGTGCGTTTACAATGGTGAGCAATCATGCTATATACAAGAATAAACTTTTTACATATTATTTTTTTCTTAATCATGCATAAGTCTTCTCTCTTTTTATTTTTGAGATGTTTAAACTTTTAGTCCAATACTGATACAATCTAATTTTGATATATTTAGTACGCTTTAAAAAAGAACGACTTTCTCGGTGAGTATACTAGCGAATTGATCACTCATGAAGAAGCAAATGAACGTGGAAGAGAAAATGATAAGCTTGTCTATTCTTACCTTTTCAACGTGAACGATCAGGTAGCTTTAGTCACTTATTGAATTTTCTTTTCTCCAAACCATTTTGTTCTCAAGAAACTATTTTACAGTTTGAAACTGATGCTCATCGTTATGGAAACAAATTCAAGTTTCTTAATCACTCGGCAATGCCGAACTGCTATGACAAGGTACCTAGTCATTTTATTTTTTCTCAGCATCACTATCTTCAATCATTTTAAGAACAAAATGTATTAATTTTATCAGTCCATTAGTTAAGTATACATAAGATTATCTATCAACTTCACTCAAACTAGTGAAGTGATCCTTCTTAATCTAATGGTTGCTTGTGCAGTTGATGACTGTGGGAGGAGATCATCGGATTGGTATATATGCGGGTAAAGCGATCAAAGAAGGTGAGGAGCTTACCTTTGACTATGGCTATGCACCAGGGTATTCGACTTGGTCTAGTACTCACAACCCTAGAGTAACTCGTGGCTCTAAAACATCGAAGTTCGTCAAACAAACTTAAGTTTGGTTTATTTTGGTTTTCTTTTGTATGACCGTTTATTGGATGATGCTTTCTGCTTCGGACCTCAGTTTTTTTTTTCTTTTGTTTTGTGTGACAAATTTATTCACTGCCATGCTTATCTTATTTTAGTTGTTTCATGTTCTTGATTATGCCATTGGTTTCTTTTTGCATAAAAGAATGAGTTAGATTATTGTTATAAGGGTAAAAAGCTAAAATCTTCTAATTTATGTAGGGCATCCATTGCTTTTGTCCTTACAATATGAGTTTCACTCCTTTTATTTAATATTTTTTTGTTAAAATTCATTCTTTTTATTATAGTTTTAACCACTTTTTAATAATCCAAATAACTAGAGAAAGTTCACACGTTGCGCGAAATGGTTTGATTGAAGATTATATACAATTAAAATACAGCAAATAACAAAAAAAAATTGATTTAATTATTATGTAGAAAATGGTTTATATATTGGAAATAAAAATTGGTATTTAAACTATTTGAATAAATATTTAAGATGAAACATGTGGTTACTAAACTAAGATTTGTCTTTGTTAAATTTTCAAGATTTGTTTCTCAATAAGGCCTTCCTGTGGATAATATTTAACGACTTTAATATCGTATTATTTTGATTAATCTCTTCAGTTTGTGAAAATTTTAAAATGAATATACATAATTGAGTATATTGAATATTTATAAATTGTGTAGACAATGGTTTATATATTGAAAAAACAAAATTGGTATTTAAACTATTTGATTAAGATGAAACAGTGGTTACTAAACTAAGATTTGTCTTTGTTAAATATTGCCTTCTTGTGGATTATATATAAGACTTTGATATCGTATTATTTTGATTAATCTCTTCAGTTTGTGAAAAAGTAACATCAAAATAGATAATTGAGTATAATGAATATTTATAAATTGTGTACTATATTATCATAGTGTTTTAATCTCCAAAAAATATTATTGTATCATAAATAATTTAAAATGTTAAAAATGAAAGAAAAAGGGAATTGATTGTAAAAAACAGAAATGTAATAAATGTTAGTATTATTTATTGATGATACATGGCAGTTTCTAAGAGCTTGCTGAAAAGTGTAATCTTTCTATATTATGTAAGATATATCTCTCCATCATTCTAATATTGTAGTTTTACCTCAAACATTTTTTGAAAATTATAAAAAAAATTATTACTTAGATATATCAAATAATTATTTGGTAAAGATAAAAAAAATTCACATACATAAACTTTTATATGATTCTTTTTTATTTTGATTGTCTTATGATTCTTTTCTATTTTGATTTTCTTATGATTCTTTGGTAAAGATAAAAAAAATTCACATACATAATTATTTGGTAAAGATAAAAAAATTTTCACATACAAATAATTATATGGTTCTTTTCTATTTTTTTTTCTTATGATTCTTTTCTCTTTATGTTTTCGCATTTTTCTACCCCCCCCCCAAAAAAAAGTATGGCGTTTTATGTTTGTGTTTTCATATCTTGAATTAACCACAATATTTTTTTTTCCATGTTTGTCTTTTTTATTATTAATTATATTTTTTTTTTCTTCTTGGTTCCTTACCATATATAGAGGTGAGGGCTGCCTCCATGGCAATTTTGAGTGCAAGTACTTCGGCCACTGTGTGTGCAAAAATTCACACAAACAAAACTTGTCTATGAAACCTTTAGGGATCGTCGACTCTCTGGATGAAAATCGCTCGAAAGAAAGAACAAAAAGCAATGGAAGAAAGTGGGGTCATTTATTGATAGATTTCTCGAAGAGTTACAAGTCTTAAGAGATTTCCAGATGATATAAGACCTAAGACCTTAGATCCTAAATATACTCCTAGCTAAACTGCCTTAAGTCTTGGGATTTTCCTTTTTCGCCATAGGCTATCTTCCATTTCCTTGTCGATGAGTTATACATTCGTTTCTTTTTCAATGACAGTCTTCGGGAGAACTTTCTTTTCTCCAATATATTTTGATGATCACCTTCTCGAATATTCTATCTTGACAGCGAATGGTTTTTCTCTGAGGTTTTCTTGTGGAAAGATGGTTATGGGCCTACACTAAAGAATTGGGTTGTTTAGCTAGTTGTGAGTGTTTATGGGCCCACAAATTGTAAGACAATCTCGTAGGTCGTAAGTTCATTTCTGCCCTCAAGCTTTAGTTGTTACAAGAATGGAAACTAAGCTTGAACGGCTCTCGAGCAATTACCTCATTTAAAACCTTAGCAAAGAAAACCGCTTGGGAGAAACCTTGCCAAGGAGAAGAATATGACCACCGAGAGTTGGGGATGAATGATCGATGATGAAATGTTCGTCGTTCGTTAGTTCTCCTTAGATTCAGGTCATTTGATTTACTATTATCCATGATATAAAGTGTTTTATCGAGTCTTTTAGGTGTTTTTCTAGGATTTATTAGTATTTACAGGTATAGCATGCATTTGGTGATATTGGAGCGTTGTAGAAGGTTTATGGAGCAAAATGGATCAAATGGAATGATGACAACTTGGAGAAATTCACAGAGGAAACAAAAAGGAAATATTTACAAAGTGGTGATCGACACCACCTTGGTGTCGCACCCAAGGCATGTTCACAAGTTGGCTAGCAAAAATGGAAAATTGCAGTTTTACCCAGAAACTTATGGAAAGTTGTCAAAAGACCCAAAACGTGTCTTGGCTGTATAAATACTTGCTTTTAGGTTTAGTTTTCATATATCTCAAATTCTTTTGATACTCAAGAAATAGTTGTTCCAGAGCTTTTAAGGAGAATATTCTACTCATAGAGAAGATTTATGAACCCTATTGATTTTATTTTATTTATTGGAATTCTCTTTTCATGCATACTTCTTTAATCATGTTGATTATTTCGTTTTCCCTTCCTATGGGGCTTAGAACTCTCTCTCTCTCGCTCTCTCTCACTCACTCACTCACTCACTCACTCACTCACTCACTCACTCACTCACTCACTCACTCACTCACTCTATCTCTCTCTCTCTCTCTCTCTCTCTCTCTCTCTCTCTCTCTCTCTCTCTCTCAAAAAAAGAGTCTCTTTTTTTAAATGGAGCTTAATTTCGGGGCTTTCCTTTTTGCCTCCGACGTTTAACACAAATTTCCTTTAGGGGAGGGGGGGTTATTGGCATATGGATTCTCAAAGTATTTCAAAATTCTAAGATTCCATTGTTATTGGGAGATGAATTGTAAAATCCTTAGTTATTTGTTGATGGATTCTTAAATTCTTAATGAAATCCTCTGTTATTCAAAAAGTTTTGTTATTATGGATACTGCAATTCTATTAAAATCTGTTGTTATTGGGACAAAGATTCTTTATAATTTTGCTCATCAAACATGATTCTGAAAATCTCATGGGTACACATGAGATTCTTAGAATTCTAATCACTAAATTTTTATAAATCTCAAAAGTTTTAAAATTCTCTACAACTCTATACAAATCTCTCAAACTCTTAAAATTTATCAACTCTCTACAAATCCAGTTACCAATAACAGCCCCTTAGTTTCAAGCAATATTTGCTCGAATTTCGTGAATATTCACTTGTTTGTGTGACGATATTCATATCTCTGCTAGGGTTCTTATCAATCTAACGCAGCCTCTTTTGGTTTACAATGACCTCCTCACGAATGGATCAACCAATCGACCAGGTGATGAAGGCAATAACTATCACCACTACATATGATGAGCCACTGGTCCTCTATGGATATTTGGCACTGTCATCTAAGGCGAACAACCAACAAAGCTTGATGGGAACACTATTCAACCCGGATAACCAATGGATCTCCAACGCCATATGGGATCTCCCTAGGAAGTGGGGATTTGTTTCACAAGTACGCGGCGTCGCCCTTTTGCGGAATCGCTTTCCATTTTTCTTTACGAATATGAAAGATATGAACCAGGCCATGAAGATAGGGGTTTGGACCCCTGATGACTGGTGTGTCACCCCTGATGACTGGTGTGTCACCCCTGATGACTGGTACCGATGAACCACACGATGACTATCTTTGCCTTCTACAAGTTTGGATCAAGATCAGTGACATCCCAGTCAATCATTACACGAATGAAGCAATTGACAAAATGGCGAAAGTAGTCGGGGGGAAATCATCGATCGTGATTATGATCTCACTATACCACAGAGCAGAACTTTTGCTCGATTACATGTTCTGTTCGACGTGTTTAAACCACTTCGATTTGAGAAGAGTGTCTGCTTGGACAATGGATCTATTTAATAAGTCAAGTATGTCTAAGAATAGATGAAGAAAATTTGTCACCGTTGTCACCGCCTCATTCACGACAAACTTATATGCATGTGGAATCCGGGCAACATGAAACGTGCTCAGGCAAAAACAGAGCCTACTTTGAAATCAGGGGACCCTTTGTTCGGAATTCTTACGGAATAACAGGTGACATCGGTGGATTCATCTGGTGTTAACCGCTTCTCTTTGGCTGAATTACATTATATGCGCCAGTATATCTTGGTTGTAGACGAAGCAGAACGTAGAGCTCGAGAATGGCGTATCAAGTGCCAAGTCTTCGAGGTTCTAGCTGGAAAAGAACAACTTGGGAAAAGTCTAGCGATGCCCACGTTATCTCAGTCCAGGGATACAATACAAGTTAATACTGGTGGTAATACTATCATGACGACCCCGGGTCCAAATACTACCAACTTGACTGAACCAGACATAATGGAGAAAGCTAAGAAGCTGCTAAGTGATGCCATTGTGAAAGACATTATCCCTGATAATATAATAGAGGAAGCTCTGAAGATGAGTCTCGAGATGGTCAGAGCAAGAGACATGGAGAAAAAAGTGTCGCAGGGTACTAACACTAATCTAGGCGCTCCTCTTGGCCAGTTTGATGTGGGAACGTCTGAAGTAAATGCAGCAGGTTCCTCCTCATCTAGGCGAACTGTTTTAGTAACTGGCACAAGGAAAAACCCTAAGAGGAAGGGTATGGCGGTGGCAGCCATTAGTACGATGTTGACCTCATCTACATCTAGTTCAATAAAAAAAAAGTCTGAAAAAGTTGGCGGGAGCTAAGCCAAGTCTACCAAGAGAACTCAAACAAGGGTGAATCCAGTTGATCTGCCAAAGGATCAATAGGTCTATTGAGTTAGAATTTTCAAGGTGTGGAGAAAACCTTGACAATTAATCGTCTCAAGGAATTGCGCCGGGTGCATTTCCCTGAGATAGTTTTCCTCATGTAGACAAAAAATCAAGATCATGTTTTAGTAGATATGCATAGTTGGTTGGGTTACAAAAAAAATTCGTACAGTAGAACCATTAGGTCGAAGTGGTGGTTTGGCCATTTTTGGAAAGAAGAGATCGATTTGGAGTTTATATTTGTGGATAAGAATTTGCTTGATCTACGAGTTATTCAAGGAAACAGGATTTGGTTTTTGTCATGTGTGTATGGAAATCCTACCCGCTCGGCTAAAAAAAATCTTTGGAAGAGAATTACGCGGACAGGAATTCAACGCCTAGGACCTTGGTGCATGATAGGAGATTTCAATGAAATCCTCTGCAACGACGAGAAAATTGGAGGACCTCTATGCGAAGAGTTTACTTTCAAATCATTTAAGGATATGCTTGAGAACTGTGGTATGTGAGATTTAGGAGGAACTGGAAATTAATTCACTTGGAGGGGTGAAAGGGGTGACCACACCACGTGATGTAGACTCGACCGGTGTTTCTCTAACACCGGATCGAAAGATTTGTTTCCAAATTCACACAAGTGGTTCTTGGATAGGATGGGGTCAGACCATTCTCCGTTTTTAGTAAAATTCATTGGAGAACAAGAAAGCTTCCATGGGAATATTCATTTGATAAAAGATGGGCTGAAGACCCTCAACTCAAGGATATTATAACTCAGGCATGGGCACCAGAAACAGAGCAGGTGTCTAACACAAGTTGGCAGAGGATAGTGGAATGACGGGCTATTAGCAAATGGAAAAAGGAGAAGTCGACCAATTTGGACAAGCATATCAAGTTGTTGAGAGCAGAATTAAACATGCTGGAGGGGCTTCCTAAGGCTCCTAAACGCAGAATGCAAGAAATTGAACATGAGCTAGTGTATGAATACCGTCAGGAAGAAGCTTTTTGGAGACTAAAAAGCCGTGATAAATGGTTAAAAGAAGGTGATCGGAATACAAGCTTCTTTCATGCAACGGTGAAAGCTAACCGATCAAAGAATAACATCAATGTGCTCATTGATGATGATGAGGTCGAACAGTTCGCTGGAAAAAAAAAACAGAGGTGGCAATCAAGTAATTTCTGAACTTGTTCAAAGCTTCTCCTATAGATCAAAATTTTGAAGCCCTTCACGGATTTATTCCCACTGTTACGGACCAGATGAATAATATGCTTACATAACCTATCACTGAGGATGAATTTAAGACAACTGCTTTTTCGGTCAATGGAACCAGCGTCCCAGGACCCGATGGACTGACGGGTTACTTCTTTCAAAAATACTGGCTGATACTTAAAGATCAAGTCACTGCCGATGTTGGACAATTCTTTCAGACGGGAGTAATGCCTTGAGAGTGGAATGTTACTCACATTACTCTCATTCCTAAGTCAAGAAGCCGGAGAGAATGACAGATATGCGACCCATTAGTCTATGTTTCGTGCTATACAAGATAGTCTCCAAAGTGATTGTCAATCGATTGAAGTATTATCTTCCACAGATTGTTTCTCCGACACAAATAGCTTTTGATTTTGGGAGACTCATCTCGGATAATATTCTGGTGGCTCATGAAATAGTTCATGCCTTGAGGAAAGATTCGGAGATCTCTAAAGACTTCATGAAGATAATATCAGACATGGCAAAAGCCTACGACCGTGTTGAATGGCCCTTCGTACAAGCTATCTTACGGGCTTTGGGATTTAATAAATTATGGATAGCATGGATCATGGGCTGTGTCACCTTAGTATTATACAGATTAATGCTCAATGGACAGCCATTTGGCTTGTTTAAACCACAACGAGGCATACGTCAAGGCGACCACATTGTTGCCATTCTTATTCGTTCTTTGTACTGAAGCCTTCATCCACATATTGAACCGAGCCGAACGTCTTAGTCTTATTACTGGAATACGGTTTCATGAATCGGGTCCAAGAATTAATCATCTGCTCTTCGCGGATACTGTCTCTTAATTTGCAAAATAGAGAAGGGTCAAATGGAACAAATGAAAAAAAATGCCTTGAAGATTACGAGCTCATCTCTGGCCAGATGGTGAATCTTACCAAATTTGCTCCTACTTTTGGCAATCAAGTGGAGGAAGAAGCCGGGGTCTGGATAAAGAACACATTGGGGATAACTACTGAAGGAGGCCAAGGTAAGTATCTAGGCCTACCGGAAGCTTTCAGTGGTTCTAAAGTTGCTTTGCTCGGTTATATCAAAGACATTATGCACAACAGAGTCTCGAATTAGTATGTTCAACAACTCTCACAAAGGTGGAAAAGAAGCTTTATTGAAGTCAGTTGCCATGTCTCTCCCTGTGTTTTCAATGACATGTTTCCAACTGCCTAAGACTTTGTGTACATCGATGACTAGTGAAATGATGAATTTCTAGGTGGGACGGAATGAAGGGCATAAGAAAATCCACTGGGTTGGATTGGAAAGGCTTATTTTGTTAGAGGGGTTATGGTTTAAGGATCTTGTATGCTTCAACCAAGCGTTGTTAGCCAAACAAGCTTGGTGTCTTGTGGATGATCCCGAATGTCTTTTCAGCCATGTATACAAAAGTAGGTACTACCCCGAGGGTGGTTTCCTTTCTGCCCCTCGAGGAACAGGCTCACCGTTTGCTTGGGAAAGCATTCTGTTTGGACGGAATATCCTTAGTCCAGGCTTAAATAAATGTATAGGGAATGGTGAGAATACACTGGTTTAAGTCGATGTTTGGGTTCAAAGAAATGTTATGCGCAGGGCAGAGAGTCTCCATCATATAATCAATGTGGAGCTACGAGTGGTGGACCTGATTGACCAAGAAACTAAATATTGGGATCGAAGTATGCTCGCAGAGCTCTTCCCTCCAGAAGAATGCATGAGAATAGCTACTCACAAACCAGTCACAACTAAGGCCATCTCCAATGAGGAGTTCTTAGTGAAAGTCTACACATAAAAGAAAATAGAAAAGGAAAATAAAATAAGGTGAGTTTGTTAAAAATGGGAGAGAGAAGCACATGAGGTTACTAATTAAGAGACCTTTAAGAGACTCTAACATAAAATAGTAATAAAATANTTAAGAGACTCTAACATAAAATAGTAATAAAATATATTAGTATTATTTTTAAGAAGTTCTAAATAAGAGATCATCATTGGACATGCCCTAAGGATGCCTTTTTTCTATGGCAAGATACTCGCAACGGGATTTATACAGTCCAAACCGGCTATAAATGAGCACTAAGTATACAGAGATCATCTCTCATTTCGTAAGCTCAAGCTCAACCTTCGCTGAGTCTGTTATATCACACTACAAGAAAACACGCCGTTTGCGAGGGAAATTTGCGACGGCT
>OVAP01003579.1:0-16341 GCA_900406295.1 Aurinia saxatilis
ATGACGAGGTCGATGTTCCTGGGCTTCAAACTCATCTCTTCGTTGTTCTGGACTTGGGCTTCGACCAGATCTTTCCATAAGTTGCCCGTATCCATAAACGGTAAGCATAACCTATACTATGTTAAAGCACATACCATTTTAAAAATTAATCAGTAGAACGTAAAATTTATCGTTTTTGGAATTTTTTTGTGATTCAAAGTTTGCGTTTTCTGTTTCTTAAAAAAACTGTACATTTGTTCTACAGTTGTCATGTTTCGCGGTATCCAAGCTCGACATCATTTATTTACTATAATATTTTTAAAATGATGGAAACACGAGGATGTTGTTGACCTGGATAATATTAAATTAATTTGAAGACAAAATAGTTAATGCTAAAATGTTGTATTTCTTTATCAATAATGCAAAATTATAGTTGAGGTGGACTCAGATAGTAGGCGATCTGATATTTAGATTGATCACCTACTATATTTATCAAATTATATTCGGAATTGTCCCTTATAGAATTTGATTAGCTGTGACTTTGCTATATCCCATTTAGTTAATCACCACGCGGGGAGAATGGTATGCAGATTTGAGTAAGTTCATCGTATGACGTATGTGGAGATCCACACAATACCATTTTAAAATGTGTGCTAGCATAACCTATACCATATTTAGTTTTATATCAATGTTAAAATGTAAAGTTACAGCTATCGAAGAGATGCCTACTGTATATCCTTTTTAGAAAATATACTCTTTTAAAATATATATACAATTATTCGGAAAACTTCATATTTGTTCAACTTTTGTCGATTAATTGTTATGAAATTAATTTGTAAATTGGAATACTGTAACAGTATAACTGATCGAGGTTTGTCGTTCTGTGTCTCTGCAGTGTATGGTTAGACATGATAATATACATTAGTGAGTTGTAGAAGAAAAAAATATATAAAAATGAAATATAGATAATTGAATGCTGTTGAATTGGTATAAAACGTTTTCTTTTGACTAGTTGTAAGTAAAACTAATTTATATATGTGAATAGTACCATATGAAAAATGCAATTAATGTAAACATTGATTTTCTCCGTTTTCTTTTCAAATGTATGTTTTCCCTTAAAATTACATAATATATTATTGACCAGAAAATATCAAAATATTTTGAAGATAATAAATTGATGCTAATTTTGTTTTATCTATTTAAGAATTTCTAAAGTTTATACTTGATCTAGATTCAAATAATAGTTTTTTTTTTTTTTTTGTGTGTTTAGATCAAATTCACGAGCTATAAAATTGATGATTTGTGACGTTGACATCCCCAATAAATGTATGTTTAACACTAAATTTCTATTCAAAACTAAGCGATATAATAATCCAAAAGGATACCATTACAAAGGTCAAGGCTCAAACACTTAAAACACCTAACGCACGTAGCAAGCAAGGAGAGGTAATAAAAGGCCGAAGTTGTGACTACATAAAGGCTAGAAAGCAGAGACTTCTCGAGTCAGTTACGAGCTTCATAAAATAGGCGTGCTAAGAACCAAGATGGACCTCCCAAATCTAGTTCGTTAAAACTTGCATATTTGGATAAATTCATAGTTAACATGGACTGTACTCATAGTAGGCTATTAAATTTACGAGCAGTAAAATTGATAAATTATGACGTTATTATCTCAAACTCAGTTAGTAAATTAATGACTACAAATGCGGATAATAGTAATGGTTTGCAAACTCAGTTAGTAAGTCAACGCCTAGCTGAGTTTGAGATATAACTGTTATTATCTCAAACTCAGTTTTATAACATTTATATCTTAAACTCAGTTAGTAAGTGAACGACTACAAGTGTATATAATGGTATGCATACTTGGGATATATTGTATTTGAAGTGAATTCATATAGTAGATTATTTCATTTCTGTTAGATTCACAAACTGTAAAACTGATAAATCAGGACCTGGCATCTTAAATTTAGTTAGCCGAGTCAACGATTACATACATGGACAATGCATGTATACTTGAGTAATTTCAGCATAAGTGGTGGTCCGAAATGTAAATTGCGAGCATAACTTACACTATGTTAATGCACATACTATTTTTATTTTTGGTAACTAAAACATAAAATTTATCGTTTTTAGAATATTTGTTTATAAGAATACGGTTTTCCGATTCTTCGGAAATCTCTACATGTGTTCTATAATTGTCAATGACTTTTCTAACCGATAAAACTTTTGACGTGTCACGAGGGCAAACCTCGAATAAAATAAAATTACCCCTTTTAAAAGTTCTAGTTGAAGTTCTAGTCGAAGTAAACTTATAGATTATTTGAATTCCGAACTAGATCCATGAACTGTAAAATTAATAAATCACGACGTTGACATCTTAAACTTAGTTAGCCGAGTCAACAATTACATACATAGACAATGTATGGTATATTTGAGTAAATTCAGGATACAGAGTGGTCCAAAATGTAATCTGCGAGCATAATCTACAAAATATGTCTAACGCACATACCATTATAAAAATTAGTAATAACAACATAAAATTTATCGTTTTTGAAATCTTTTGAGAATACGTCACTCCATTTCTTCGGATAAATGTACATTTGTTATGTGGTTGTCAGTGACTTTTAACCAATAAAACTTTCTACGTATTACGCTACCAAACGGTGGAACAAGATAACATTATACAATTAAGAAAAAAAGTGAAGATTTCATAGAAAAAAAAAGGAAATACAGTTGCACAATTCTCCTATGTATGGTAAAGAACACTAAGATTATAGTAGACATATTAGCAAGATTTTCCCAAAACAAATAATATATTTCCCAGAAAGTGCAAAAGAAAAGATTTTTTGTTGAAATTTGTCTTTAATCCAAATAGAAAGTTAAATATTTTATTTATTTATTTATTTGAGAAAAAATGTTGAATTTTGAAACAGTACCCTTTCACTGAGTCAGTCGCTTCTTCCCCCGCTCCTCTCCTCCACCTACACCCATATATCAACACTCTCTCTCTCTCTCTCTCTCTTCTCTTTCTCAGTGAGCTTCTTCTCTCGATCATCGTTATCCGATTTTTGTAAGCATGGTTTCAATATCATCACGTTTCTTCTACACGCACACCATTTGTTTGTTTATCGATTCTCTGTTTTTTTTTTTTTTTTTTTTTNGCTTGTTTGATCGATCGGACTTGATTATAGTTTTGGATTTTGGATTTTTTATTTTATTTTGTTACGATTGAGATGATCATTTCTCGTTGTTGTTTCTGGCGATTTTCTCTTTCAGGTTTATGGCGAATCGCGTGAAATTGAGATTGTTTGGGATCGTTTCTCGTTGGTTTTAATGGATTTTTATGAGTCGATTCTGTGAATTGAAACGATCGATTTTCGTTTTAAGTATTTGGTAGTGATGTTGAAAGCGACGGTTTATTACTTTTGGTTTTTGAATGATTGAAAATTAGATCCAGTGATGGAGTAATTAGGATGGATTCTGATTGAGATTTGTTGAGATCGTTTCTATTTGTTTTTTTTACTGGGAGATGTTTGTGGATATTTTGGCTTTGAATGATTGATTCTGCTTGAGTATATGTGCCAGTAAGGTGGAAACTGGTGATGCTTAGTGGTTTTTGGTTTTTGAATGTTGATTTTTTAAAATTAGATCCGGTGATGAAAGATAAGAATAAGGTAGAGGAAGCAAGCTGGGTTTCGCGATTGAGCTGACATCCAACAATAGTCAGAATCGTGTGAAGTTGAGATTTGTGGCATAATTCAGGTATGAAGAAACGTTTCGCTTTCGAGTATATGCTTGTTCTTTCTGAAATGTATGGAGGCAAAGAGCAATTTATGGATAGAGAATGACTATAACCTGTTTGGTTTTCAGGCTTGGCTAGACCACTGGCATTTGTGGAGTTAATTATGTATCGACCGTCTCTGATGCATCCGAACGCAAACAAAGAGAATATCTCTGCTTCAGATGGTCCAGAAAGGTTTGTACGGATCACAAGATCACGAACTAAACAGGGCTTAGGAGGAGTATCAATACCTCCAACAAAATCTTCCTTTAAACAGGTACTGAAACATGTTCTTATTGAAAAGCCATAAACAAATTGCAAAGGATGATGCCAAAGTTTCTGATCTTTCTACCTCTGGTTTATCAGCAAAAGAAGCGTGCGGTACTAAAGGATGTGAGTAATATTGCTGCGGAAACTATTTATTCAGATCTCAAGGATGGAGGCAACATTAAGGTAAAGATTTCACATGATATGTATCTTACGCTGGTCGTAGGCCATGGCCTTGAAATTTCCCATTTGGGATTCTTATTATCAAGATCATGTTGCAGGTTAGCAGAAAATGTCTCAAAAAGTCTAAAAAAGCAGCAAAAGAAGGTGCTAGTGCTGCCATGGAAATGTTGGTAGATATGGAAAAATCAAAACTAGCAGAAGATTTGTCCAAGATCAGGATGGCTGAATCCCAAGATTCCTCTCTTTCTCAAGAAATTATTATGCAACGTAAGAACTCAGCGGTAGTGAACTATAGTAAAATAATATTAATGATAGATTTCACTCTCCTTAAATCCGAGGTCTCGTTGATACCTCAACAATATTTACTCAAGCATTGGAGTTCAGAATGCTGTTATTTAGCAATGCCCATTAGACTCTGATGTTAGGGTGATACAAATGGATTTATACCATAAGATATAGTTTTAATGATGGTACGTATCTTTTACTGGATTGTGCAGAAGAAGACGGAGCAGGTGCCATGGATTTTGTTCAAGTTGTAGATATTGATTCCAACGTCAAAGATCCCCAGTCTTGCAGCTCTTATGCTGCTGATATATATGACAACATACATGTTGCAGAGGTTTTGATTTACATGATCCAAATATTTTGTTTACTTCCACATGTTTCCACAATTAATCTCTATAACTTCATATAAAGACTGTGTAACCCCTCTTTACATGCAGCTTCAACAGCGACCCGTGGCTAATTATATGGCGCTTGTGCAGCGAGATATTGACCCAAATATGAGAAGGATTCTGATTGACTGGCTCGTAGAGGTTAGACTCCTTCAAAGTTAGCACCTTATTTTGTTTTAAACAAGATACTGAATATTCCTGTACATAGCTTTCCTTGAAGTACAAAGCAAAACTAAGAATATTTTTTCAAACATTTGAGTAAGATTACTCACTGCCTCATATTTATCCTAGGTTTCTGAAGACTACAATCTGGTTCCAGATACGCTTTACCTCACAGTGAATCTTATTGATCGGTTTCTGTCCAACAAATGCATTGAAAGGCATAGACTCCAGCTCATTGGTGTCGCCAGCATGCTTATAGCTTCGTAAGTCCCCACTTTGTTGTTTTTGTGTGTGTTACTTTCACGTTATAGTAACACGATTCTAATGCATAGTATTTCAATCACAAGGAGAGCGCGAAAGTGAAATATAAGTATACTTGTTAAGTAGAGAAACACCAAGACTTTTTCTTACCTTGTACCTTTGTGTTGAGCAATGAAGAAAATACGAAGAGCTGTGTGCACCACGGGTGGAGGAGTTTTGCTTCATTACGGCCAATACATACACAAGAGCAGAGGTAATTAACCTTCATATTACACATATCTCGGTGCTTTCAATGTGTGTAGATTCGTGATAAAAGTAAACAAATTTGAAACCGCGTTTCAGGTGCTGAGCATGGAGGTTCAAGTTCTAAACTCTGCGCACTTCAAATTATCGGTTCCTACCACCAAAACCTTCCTGAGGTAAACACTAAGAAAGAACTATAGGCATATCTATATCTTCTCAACTTAGTTCAAAAGTAGTACCACTCATTTTTTTCATTTTATTCCAACACCAGGCGCTTTATTAGAGCAGCTCAAGCTTCCTACAAGGTTATAAACAATGCTCCATTCACTATTAGTTCTCACTACTATGAAGATTTGGGATCTGATATTTGTTTGTTCCTTCTTATAATTAATGCAGGTGCCTATTATTGAACTGGAGTTTTTAGCAAACTACCTCGCCGAATTGACGCTTGTGGAATACAATTTCCTAAGGTTCCTACCATCACTAATTGCTGCTTCAGCTGTTTTCCTAGCCAGATGGACACTCGACCAAACTGACCATCCTTGGGTCAGCTCACTTTTCTTGATACTTGGAAAATGATTTAATGTGTTCGCCTCTTTTTAGCTAATACAAGAATGCTGTTGGTTACAGAACCCTACTCTGCAGCACTACACCAGATATGAGGTAGACACGCTGAAAAGCGCAGTACTCGCAATGGAGAATCTGCAGCTCAACACCAGTGGCTGCACCCTCGCTGCTACCCGTGAGAAATACAACCAACCAAAGGTACATTCCTCTACAAAAACACTGTTAAATCATAGATTCTTGAAGAAAAGTTAAAAACGAAATTGAGCTGGTTCTGATTTTGCATCACTTTGATAGTTCAAGAGCGTGGCAAAGCTGACATCTCCCAAACGAGTCGCCTCACTTTTCTCAAGATGAAATCAAGCATTGCATTCTTCTCATTAAACCACCGGAAACTAAAGCATAAGCCAAGTCTGTTGATCAAATCCCTAGTTTAAGACATCGAATGTTGTGGTCTCTTTCGACCATTGCTTTCCCAATGTTTGTTTCTCTGCTAGTTGTCTGTCTGTTATTCTGTAGCTAATTTGTGGCGCCTAGTGATTTTAGGCCAGTACTAGTCACATTTAGGTACTTTCTTTACCATTATACATTTCTAGAACTATTCATCACCTTGCGAGATTTTGTAACTAAGAGGTCTTGTAAAACAAATAGAGAAAAAGAAAGTAATAATATTATACATTTCTTCCTTCATGGCCGGATTATTATGTCTTTAGTTCTGGTTTCACAATGCTATATTCATATGGGAACATGTAGATTTATCTGAGTTTTGGTAAGTGATAAACCCTTTTAGATGCAAAAAATCTATGGCAGCATAGAAGAATTGATTATTGCAAACAGGTTAAATGAAACTAAGAAGGCGCAGCCAAAACAGAAGGAACTGACCAAGAATAGTGGAGATAGTAAAGTGGCAAAGGTTCACACTGCTTGTTCAATTACCACTAAATCAATGACGAGCACTGGCTTCTCGAATATCCAGTTAATGCCACCTCCAAGTTAAAGATACTGCGATCTTTAAAGAAATTCAACCATTAACATCTTCATGAACCTGTCGCTGCTAACAATTGGTATCTCTTTCTTCCCATTTCCTCCATGCTTGACATTGTTAGTGGAATAACTCTCCAGATACCTTTGTTTCTACGACCTCCCCCTTTATAACTCTCAAGTCTCAACTAACTCACTTCAGGTTCGTAGCTGAGCTATCATAGGTATTCATTACAGAGAACCTAGTCTAGTTACCATAGTTCTTCCCTAGACTAACAAGAACGTCTTACAAAAATAGAACAGGTCTAGCCTTTTGAGAAGAGAAGAAAATTAGGATTTCAATTGCTGAACGTGAGTAAAGTACAGAAAATTTGAAAACTAACAGAACTTAGGATACAAGAGTGCCAATAACACAGTGACGAGTATGTCAGTGTCATTTTCCTATCACAGCGTATTTGCAGCAAAGACAAGACAACAAGCCCTACCGCACATTCAAAACTCACTTCAGCTTAGATTTGGAAGAGCTCATTAGAGGTTTAGCAATGGGACGAGCAGGAGCGGCCCTCGTGGCTTTTTTCAAGTCATACTTTATCATAGAGAAAGCGCAGATAATCGCAAGTACCATGGTCGGGTACACATAAACTGTTTTAGTTGGGTCGGTATTCACCGGCTTCCCTAAGATCCCCTCTTTGACAAGACCCCAAACAAGTAACAATGACCCAAACATGCTCATCCTTCCCGGCTTTAGCAAACCCACAAACGCTCCAGCTACAGAAAAGTAGCTCCCTGCAAGAACCTGGCCAAAATAATCACTTGACACTGTTATAACTGAAAGTTCCAAGGAAACAAAGGGGGAGATCTCGTGATGGAAAGTAACAAACCTCTAGTCGCTGAAGATCAGTAACGGCAGATGCTTCTTTCACATTAGTGAGATTGTAGATATCTAACACATTGTCCCACTTTGGAAAAGTCATGTTCGTGGCAAGACCATGGACAATAGCACCAGGGTATAAAAGAGCCTTAATCATTGGAACAGGAAAGATCTCACTAGAGATCAACTGAGACGATGTCACATGAATCGGTGACATACACATACCAGATCTACATGGAACCCTGTTTCAAAATAATGATTCAAGTCAGATCAACCAGAGAAACAACTAAGTAATGAAATGATCCATACACTAAACATGTCTAATCAACTGATCAAGTACAAAACACAAAACTATAACTATTCTCTTGATTCAACTATATTGGCAATTGAGTTTCTTAATCTAGTAAGAGATCCAAAAGTAGCTACTACATAAGATTAGGAAACTTGAAAGTGAATCCAGAATCAAGTTTTTTTTATCAAAACCCACGTAAGAGAAAGACAAGCTTCGTCCAAATTTGAATTCATAGATGCATCAAAATGGTTACGAAATCTGAAGGGGTCGAATTAGAGTTAGAATAAAATTTACCTGAAGAGAGGGATCTGAAGGATGATCAAAAGGAAGTAAATCCGTGAAGCTAGTGACGTGAAGTTCTTAATCCATCCCTTTGATTGCCCTGGATTCGCCATTACCAATCCCGAAAAAGAACAGAAATCTAGAGAGAGAAAAGTTTCTCCTGTTCTGTATTAGAGAGAGACAGAGTGGACCCGTTGTATAACCAGACGAAGAAGACGAGTTAAAAAATATAGTTCACAACGACACGCTTTGCTGTATCGTAAACACAAAACTACATGATTGGTTAGATTTGTAGAGCAAACGACGTCGTTTAGAGGGAGACATTCATATAAAATGTACTGAAAAAACAGCAAACAGTTGTGATGATAAAAAAGCAATGACGGTTGCTCTATCTTCTTCTTCCTCTAGCGTCGCCTTTCGACTTCACTCTCCGTCGTCATCATGTTTCTCCGGCGACAGATTACTATTTCAGAATCGGAACTCGAGTCCTTGTAGTGTAGCTCTTCCATTTCATCGTCCTTCTAGCTCTGTACTCGTTTTTGCTCGTGGGAAAAATCGGAAAGGATTCGGGACTTCGTCTTCTTCATCTCCAAAGAAGAAAAAAAAGGTAAGAGAATCACACAAACTCATTATCAGTTTCTGTAATTTTGAATTAGAGTATTTTTGTACTATCTTTCGATTTCGTTGGTTTTGGCAGAAAGTTTTTGAGGGAGATGATAATGGAGGAGGAGGTGTGGAGGAGGAGAATGATCCATTTGAGGCACTGTTTAATTTACTGGAAGAAGATTTGAAGAATGATAAATCAATAGATGATGATGAGGAGGAGATTAGTGAGGAAGACTTAGATGCATTAGCGGATCAGTTAGCTGAAGCATTAGGTGGTGGTGATGATGTTGATGGCATTGATTTGTTCGGTTCAGCAACTGGAGATGTTGTTGATGATGAAGATGAAGAAGATGAAGATGACAGTGAAGAAGAGGAAAGACCGGTGTTGAAGAATTGGCAGCTTAGAAGATTGGCTTATACGTTGAAAGCTGGTCGCCGTAAAACTAGTGTAAGCTATACATATCTTGCCTAGTTCAGTGTTGGGGATGGATGTTCAGTTCATCCTTTAGCTTAGTTCTCGAGTTATTATGCTTTGCGGGTTTTGTTTCAGAATTTGTTACAGACGTGACATAGAATGAGTAGATTCTCTGATTTGAATGCATCATTTCCATTTTCCAAGTTCTCTTGAGTTATTGTGCTTTATAGCAATTTGGCTAAATTCGAATGCATTGTTGTTAAAGGTTGGATTTTGTTGTGAGTTTGCAGATAAAAAATCTGGCAGCGGAGCTATGTCTTGACAGGGCTTATGTACTTGAAGTGCTTCGTGAACCGCCTCCAAAGCTTCTAATGCTAAGTGCTACTCTACCAGATGAAAAACCGCCAAAACCAGCACCTGAAAACTCTTCACCTGATCCTCCGATTCCTGAGGAATCATCATCATCTGGTGAAGATGTTGTTGTGGTCGAACCTGAGAAAAAAGGAAAAGAGGAAGCAGTCCATGTGATGCAACAGAGATGGTCTGCTCAGAAAAGAGTGAAGAAAGCTCACATTGAAACACTAGAAAAAGTTTACAGAAGATCGAAACGACCTACTGTAAGGATTTTTTTCCACATTTGGATTCAGTTCGAGTAGTAGTTGAACGCTCTATGATCTCATATAGATTTTATATATGTTTGGTGTCGTTGTTTGTGTAGAATGCTGTGGTTAGCAGCATTGTTCAAGTGACAAATCTTCCAAGGAAGCGAGTTTTGAAGTGGTTTGAAGATAGAAGAGCAGAGGATGGAGTTCCTGAGAAGCGTGCTCCATATCAAGCTCCGGTTTGATTTCAATTTACATTATGATGTGCAACGAGTTGCTCAGGAAACTCATCAACAAGTCATCAAAGAAATTCTTTTTGGTAGTACAAGGTGTGTTTATGAGTAGATTCTGTGGAATGGTGAGGCTGATATGTGAACTTACGAAGTTATAGGCTTTCTCCGATTGTAGTTGTTAGTAGTTTCCTTGCAGAAAATTTATGTCGTATCCAATCTATACCAAGTCTTCCTGTGTAATGTATCTATCTATCTTTGAGCAGTGTAAAAACCGTTTTAGGAAGTTTGTTTGATTTACATGAATTTGGTTCGGTTTGTTTCTGGTTTCTCAAATATTTTCTACAGAAAGAGATTAATTCTGTATTTGAACAATTTGTTGATTTGGAGTTATTAAAAAGTTCAATTTTCAACTTTGATACAATTCGGTCCATTTTGTGTCTAATGTCCATTTCTTTTTTTTTGTTGTCAACATGTCCATTTCTTCAATTCAGTGTTTTCAACACTGCCGAAGGCGTGGGGCATGTGACAGAAGAGAATGAATGAAAGGAGCTAGGGCTCTGTCTAGGACAGACAACGGGGTCCACTTATTCCACTTTTCCTAATCTCACCATAAGATGCTTCCTACATCCAACGGCTCACATCATCCCACGCTCCAACCTCATCCACCTTCAGATCCTTGAATTTCCTCAAGGCTCGCATTACTCCACGACTCACTCTCCATAACCGTCCGATCCTCCTCAGATCTAACGGATGTAAGCAGCCTAATCTCGTAATCTATTCTTTCCCAAAAAAATGACTCGCGAATTAGAGATTCTTTACAACATCTGTAAAAATCTTCCCAAGTCCCGCTCTTTTCCTTCTTCTTCTTCACCACCTACGTTACTCACACACCAATCCATCTTGGATCTTGTAAAGTGAGAGGAAAATGCAGGAACAAGCGACTAGCTCTCTACCTGCAAACTCTTTACCCTCAAGCAGTGAGAGATCATCAAGCTCTGCTCCTCATTTAGAGATCAAAGAAGGTAAAATATATTCTCAATTCAATTTGGAATCCTTTTGCTTGATCTCATGGGTTTTCAGTCTCATGCATTGGTTTTTTCAATTGGGTCTGACAAAAGTCTCGAGATTGAGAAAGATCTGAAATCTTCAATTGTATATTTCAGGAATTGAAAGCGATGAGGAGATACGGCGAGTGCCGGAGTTCGGAGCCGGAAAAGAGACAGCTGGATCGGTGACGGGTCAGGAGAGGACACAGACAGCTGTCGGAGAAAGTCAGAGGAAGCGAGGGAGGAGTCCGGCGGAGAAAGAGACCAAGCGGCTTAAGAGGTTTTGATGTTCTGTCTTCTTCTTCTTCATCGAGTTTCTTTTTTACGTTTTTACCCTTGGTTGATGGGGGTTGTTTTGGTAATTTGGGAAGGTTGTTGAGGAATAGAGTTTCGGCACAGCAAGCAAGAGAGAGGAAAAAGGCTTACTTGAGTGAGTTGGAGAACAGAGTGAAAGACTTGGAGAACAAAAACTCCGAACTCGAAGAAAGACTCTCTACTTTGCAGAACGAGAACCAGATGCTTAGACATGTATGTTTTTCATTCCATCGTCGAATGTCAAGATATCACATTGCTTGAAAAAACTGAAACTATGGATTCAGTTAGTTTATCTTATATTCGAGATTCATTCGCAAATGTAGGTAGCTTCTTGAATGGTTCTTGACTGTAGATGATCTTAGTCTAATTTGCAAAGCTATGGAATGTGACAAAGATGTAAATGCAAAGTTAGATTCTTTTGTGTTTCTGTGTGTGGTAATTATGGTTATAACAAAGTTTTGATCTGGTTTTTTTGGGTGCAGATTTTGAAGAACACAACAGGAAACAAGAGAGGAAGTGGTGGTGGTGGTTCTAATGCTGATGCAAACCTTTGATCTCAATCTTCTTCTTCTTGTGTTGTATTTTTGTGGATAAAATTTTACAGGGAATTGTATTGAATAAATATTTGATTTATATGGGATTTTGAGAGCTGAATCACAAAATTGTAGACCCAAGTTCTCTTGTAGTCTTTAGATTTTCTTGTCTCAAAGCTAAATTTTTGTTTTTGGATATTTTCACTATTACCTCTATCTATGCCTTTTCGCTTTTGAAAGCTGGAGACAAGTCAATCGGCTTTGTCATTGATTGGTAAAAGAAGATGTCGGTTGATCAATGGGTCTTTTCTATATGCAAATCGGATGAGGGATGAATGAATATCGTGCAAGTATATTGACACTTTTGATCTTTCAGTTTTGATGGAGACATTGATTTTGGCCGCTGCTTCCTTGAATTTGCTAGTGCATGTATTTCGGTGCTACTTCCTTGAATTTGCAAGTGTATTTCGTTGCTGCTTCCTTCTTAAAAAAATTCTGTTATCTTAGAAGAGAAAGAGGGTTTGTATATTCTATGTCCTGTCCATGCTTTCTGATTTCTTATTTTCATACTTAAGATTTTGTTTGGTTTTGCCTTGGACGTAATTTTCCTAAGGAAACTTCCAATCGTGGACGAAAAGAAGCTAAACGACTTTTCAAAACTCTCAGTCAATGGAGTCAACGTTCTTTGTTCAATATATACAAAGCCTCATCTTCCACATATCTCTCTTCAAAGCTCTCTGATAGCTTATCCTCTTTCCATCATCCTAATTAATGGATTCTTCTTCTTCTTCACCTCCATCTTCTTTGTTTCCTTTATCAGTTCTTCCACCTTCTCTGTCTCCCATCGGCACACATCATGTGTTTCCCAGCTTCCGCGGGGAAGATGTCCGCAGAGGCTTTCTCAGTCACCTTCTTAGGGAGCTTCAGAGAATGGCAATCACTCCCTTCAAAGATAATGAGATCAGAAGAGGAGAATCTATCGGCCCGGAGCTCATTCGAGCGATTCAAGAATCTAGTATCGCAGTTATCGTGCTCTCTCGGAACTACGCTTCTTCAAAATGGTGTCTTGACGAATTGGTGGAGATCATGAAGTGCAGAGAACGTTTGGATCAAAGGGTACTGGTCATTTTCTATAGAGTTGATCCATCTGATGTTAAAAAGCTAACTGGAGACTTCGGAGACGTCTTTAGAACAACTTGTGATGGTAAAACTGAGGAAGACATTGGGAGATGGAGACAAGCTTTGGGACAAGTGGCCACAATCGCTGAGGAAGACATTGGGAGATGGAAAGAAGCTTTGGGAGAAGTTTCCACAATCGCTGGTTATCATTCAAAAAACTGGTTAGTTCTTCTGATTCCCGCTTGCTCATGTTTATGATCAGTTGCTCTTAGCGTTTCTCTAAACGAACACTAGAGTGCTCTTCGTTTTTGACTTTTTCTTGCTCTTAGCATTTCTCTAATCGAACGAACACTAGCTGTTCAAATCAATGAATCTTTGATAAACCATAGTCCTCTCTCTCTTTTTATAGAAGTCCATGTTTATGAAATATGAACTCATCATCTCCACGTGCTGCGTAACGTCCGGTATTTGTTGCACGAGCTCCTCAATTCTTGCTTTGCTAGTTCATGACTTCATATCTTTCTCCATGCTTGTTTTTTTGTCTTACTCATTTCACTTCTTCTATATATTATCGTTTAATTTAGGGAATATTAAACCTTCCAACTCGTCATTTTTTCCAACATAATCAAATATATATATTAACACGAAAAGGGGTATAAAAGCAACATAATTGCCAAGGGACACGAGTTTTTGCAAGGAGAAGGTGCATCCTTAAAAATATTAAATTATTAATAACAAATTCAATCATAAGATAAAAATATTATGACATGTTCTAGGGAGATTTTAGTAAGGGACTAATTAATGACATCCGTTTAATTTATTGTTCAATAACTTAAAACAATCTTAAACGTTAATTTTCAATAGACAAAACTATTACATCTTTTATTAATGCAATAACAACCGTCCAACCAAATAATAGAGTACACCAAAAGTTACAAATACAAGTTAGATCGATCCATCTCACCCGTTGGATTTCATTAAAAAAAATACTCCTTACCATCCGATGACGTGGCAACATTTAAAAACCTTGTACTAAAAAAAATACACACAAAACTATAGGGTGCAGGGACGAGAATTTTAAAAGCATATTGCTATATATTAACCCAAAAAGATAGAAGGAACATAATTGCCAAGGGACACAATGTTTTGCAAGGAAGAGGTGCATATTTCGAAAAATATTAAATTAATTAATAACAAATTCAATCATAAAATCAAAACATTATGACATATTTTAGGGAGATTTTAGTAATGGACTAATTAATGACATCCATTTAAATTATTGTCTCAATAATTTAAAATAATCTTAAACGTTAATTTTCAATAGACAAAACTATTACATATATTATTAATGCGATAACAACCGTCCAACCAAATAATAGAGTATACCAAAAATTATAAATACAAGTTAGATCAATCAATCTCATCCGTTGGATTTCATTAAAAAAAATATTCATTAACATCTGATGATGTGGTAACATTTACAAAACCTTGTACTAAAAAAATACACACAAAACTATAGCGTGTAAGGGCGAGAATAAAAAAACATTATTATATATAGATTTTAGTAATATAATATTAATATAAAAATAAAATAATAATAATAATAATTTTTTAAAAAATCTTAAAAATACCAAATACATAAAATGAAATAAAATTCGGAAATTAAGTAAAAGGAATTATAAAAATATAACTTACATAGTGGTTTTTGGAAATCTATTTAAACTTAATTAATTGTCTTTGTTTTGAAACTGAAATATAATTATTATTTTTATCAATGAAAATTTCCAGATTTTAAAATGATTTTTTAGTTAATAAATATCAATATTATTTCTCTTTTAAACAATNAATAAATATCAATATTATTTCTCTTTTAAACAATTTTGAATTTTCTAGAATATATCTTTGAAAATTAAAAGGTATCTAAAAAATTGATCTAAAATTTAATGATTACTTTTTTCAGAAATTTTCGAAATTTATTTTATTTTTTCGGATTTGAGATTTTTTAGACTTTTTTAGAGAAATTATTATTATTATTATTTTATTAAAATATCATTATTATATTATTGAAAATATATAATATTAAAATTACTAACGGTGTTAACAAAATCAGTGTTGACCGTTAGTTCAACCCTCATTCCCGCTCATTTATTGCCATTTGAAGGTTTGTGTGAGAAAATTAATTAAATTGAATGTTTGAAATGGGAATCCAAAAAGTTGGAAGTTTAAACTAGGAAAATATATCAAATTGGAAGTTTAATATGGTATTTTCCTTTTAATTTATGGGCCGCATTCATACGCATTATTTCTGAACTTTTTGAACCGGGTTTAGGTAGAAATCCAACGCCAACAATATGCAGCTTTTAAGCAATATCCTTCAACGAAATCCTTTAAAAGAAAATCTTTTATGTGATTTTTGCATGGTTATTTGATGGATGTAGTATGACTTTCCTCATTGTTAGGGCTGATGATGCGGCCATGATCCAGACAATCACCACTGATATTTCCACCATGTTGAATAATTACATATCATCTAGTGATTTCGACAGTAGGTTAGTTGGAATGAGTGCTCATATGGAAAGACTGGAACGATTGCTATTCCTGGACTCGGACTCAAATGAAGTGAGGATGATCGGAATATGGGGTCCATCTGGGATTGGGAAGACCACAATTGCTAGAGTTGCATACAACCGATTCTCAGGTTGTTTTCAACTAAGGGCCTTTGTGGAGAATATCAAAGAAAATTGTACAAGAGTTTTCTCTGACGACCACCGCGTAATGTTGCAATTACAACAACATTTGATGTGTCATATAACCAACCATAAGGATATGGAAATTTCTCGTTTAGGAGTTCACTACAAGAAAAACACGGCAAAACTGACGAACGAAGTGACGGACGCCGTCCGTCGGAAAAATTTCCGACGGAAAATCGACA
>OVAP01003580.1:0-16340 GCA_900406295.1 Aurinia saxatilis
TAGAGCCAAAACACGATTTGGGTCTTCTGTGAGTAAATAGAAACTTCTGGGTCGACTTGCAATTTTCCATTTCTTTCTGGACAGCGCCTGAATCACGATCGGTGTCGATCGACACTCCTTGTAAAATTTCCATATTTTGATTCATTCCGAGTTTCTTCATGTGCTTTCCATTTCCATTGATCCTTATGCTCCATAAACCTTCTAGAAAGCTCCAAAATCACCAANAAAATTACGCCCCATCCATCTTGAGCAGGCCACTAGATCTAGTGCCGATGAAGAGAAAAGTTGAGACAAACGAAGGTTGTAATGGAGACTAGTTAGTCGCCGCCGAGCCCCATCCAAAAGCCGGAGAACGCTTGAGTCCCTGCCTAGCCCCCACCTTTAGACTCGATCTACTCTTTATATCCGACCGTCCTCAGAGCCGGAGAAGCCATGCAGAGAAAGTTTTAAGGCTTCCGTCAAACCAGATCTGTTTCCGCAGCACCTCATGAGCCGTGTCACGATCGCGTTACTACTACCGTCGTCGTCGCACCTCCGTGGAGCCGCCAAGAACCAAGATCTAAGCTTTGAGGACCCTGAACCGTGTCCAGTCCTCACACACCCGGTTCAGAGAAGCGTCGATCTGGAATCGCTGACGAGTCACCGAGGAGTATATGGTTATGTACAAAGAGACTTGTAACCAGGTAGATCCAGCGAAAGGAAGTTAGATAGGCTAATAAAAAGGGAAAGAGTGTCCTCTCCGGAAATCACAAGGATCGCCGGAGAGGCTAAATGTGTCGGCGGCTGAGAAAACAACTAGGGCGAACTGTATTTGTTTAGAGAGAAGTGAGAGAGAATTCTCTCTCTTCCTTCTCAGTTTTTTTTAACCGACAATTTTGTGTTACAAGTTTCAACGTACAAAGTTAAGATATGACTAAGTTAATGGAGGAGGACAAAAGTATAGTCATATTTGCAAGAAAGATGAGCTCATTTATTTTGTGTGGTTCGATCCCCATTCCTTCGGTTGTTTCTGGGAACCGGGTGTGGTTGGTCGGGCCAAAGCCTTGACCGCCGACTTAAGTTTTAGGCCTTGATTGGTAATCTTGCGGAACGACGGAATTGCGTTTTTTTGTCATTCTGCAGAAATTTTACCAATCACAAAAACCTGCGAAATAGTGGAAAAACACGGGTTCTGCGTTTCTGTGTTTTGGCTGAACAAAAATACAAAGAAAAAGCCATTAAGTCGTTAAGCTATATACAAGCTTAATGGCTGAAACTTTCTTTTTAATCACTAATAAAAAAATATTCAAACACAATTACATAAAATTAATTCATAAATATTAATTTTGATTTTGCAAAATAATTTTAAATAATACAATTTAATATCAGAAATAATAGAATTGATAATTTCTATGATTAATAGTTAATTATGTCTCATCACTAACCAATTAATAAATTATATACAATTAGAGTTCATTTAATTTTCACAAATATAATAAATATACTAACAATATTTCAAATAAATGATCTTTAATATTCCAAATATGACATAAATTTCAAAAATTTGACATATATAATAATATTGCACATATTAATATTTCAAATTTATTTTTAAAATACTGCTTTCTTATTAAGTGTATGCATAAACTGGTATTTCGCCATTCCGGAGCTTATTTTTTTAGATATTTATTACATCATATATATATATTTATATATATTCTATTATTTCATGCAATTTGCTTATTATTTTAATGAGATTTAGATATAAACATATTTTGTTTTTAAAAAATTATGTATAAAATATTGTTGTTTAATAAAAATAAAAAAATTTGTAAGACCAACATAGTTAATTACATTCTTTTTTGTATGATATGTCAATATACATAATATTATTGTGAAAATTCATTATAAATATTGTTATAATATATATTCCGCAATTCCGCAAAAATGTATACAATCACACTTAAATTTGGCTCAGCAAATTTTTCATTTCGTCATTCCGCAAACTACTTAATTTTTCACGATTCTGCCATTTTGCAAAGTTACCGATCAAGGCCTTAAGTCTATATACCTCTTTTAATTTCAATCAATTTTAGATGGCAAAATAAATTAAAATTAAGAAGATGTATGTATGGAAATATTCAAAGAGTTGCATGATGATAGGCACGTGAACTTGCTTCACTCTTCAACCTACAAGTGGACCCTCCCCGTTCATGCGCCAATCCGTTAAATTTGTAGTTATATTATATTATAACATGTTAACATCAAGCTAGCTTTTTGTTTTGTATAATTTTACATATATAAACCATATTCATATATACAATAATAAGTAGTCTGCCAACGTGGTCATGTCGTCAAACTTTGCAATTAGGGGACAGTGGTCAATATCATCTCACTGCGGTTTTAGTCACAATTGGCTATAGTTGGTCAATGTAGACACCTTCAAGTATTAACAATACCCAATTTTATAGGATTTTGAGGATTAATTTGGGTTCGGTTGTTATAAATAGTGTCTTTGGGACGTAGGATTCCGACAAGAGCTTCATGGCGTTTGGACAGTACTTTGTGTGTCTTGGAGGTTAAACTCAAATGCATAGGTGTTTGATTGTCGCTTCTCGCTTTGTTCGTACGTGCAGCTGTTTGCATGTATATAAATGTATGTATGTGTGTGTGTGGGTGTCCAACATATTTGGAAAATTGATGAGGCCGTTGATGGAAACGATGAAGGATAGGTTGGAGAAGATGAAGAGGACAATAAGACAACAGAGAGCAAAGCTTCACATCATCAGGAGCGGATCTAGAGAAATTTTTGTACGGGTGCATAATTGGTTTAAAAAAGAAAAGTGGGATTTCGAAACTTGAATCAAGGGGTGCACACGATGCTTCTCTCTTCCGATGATAACTCTTAACCTTCTTTTCTTTGCTTTTTTAAATAAATTTTTATGGTTCTTGTTCTCTTTGATCTTTGACTCTCCCTCCCTTTTTAACTTATTATTTTTACCCCGTCAGCATTTTTGCGTTTACAGAGAGTGCAATGTGTAATCGCTGGACTTGTACAAATTTTTTAAGCGTGAATTATACAGAATTTTTTTGTTTTGATGTCTATTCAAATCTTAGGGACATAAGATGTCATCATAGTCTAGATTCACCTGCCAAAATCTAGCTAGTACCCACTAAAATCTAAATATCTACCCGGCCCCAAAAGTCTACGACATATACTATTATCTACCTATATATGTAGTATTTGAATGGTCTTGAAACCTCATAAATTGAGTTTGAGAAGTTTAAAGGCGCTAATTCAGTACTTGTCTGGTTTGTATACGAGTGCAATTACAGTCGTTATTAAATGGCTACAATTATTATTGGATTAAAGTATATCACTTTAATTGTGTTTAAGTAAATATCATTAAAGAATTGAAAACATATTTTCATCAAGATTAATTCATATCAAAGGCCAACCCCTAGATTCTATATTATAATAAAAACAAAAACACAAAATAGTAGTCGATACCCGACCATCACCAGCAACAATGGCTAACAGCTGCATCCTGCATGAGGCATCACCAACTGTCCATATATTATATATTAGTTTATGCGTCGTATTATGAAACATATACGTGTACAATCAAATGAAATAGAAGCAACAAAGACACAACTGCTTAGTTTAACTTCTTTCTATGTCCCACAAAGCTACACTTAATTAGTGTTAATCTAGACAAACACATGATCCAACACCCGACAATTAATCGAGATGTGTTAACTATCTATCGGTGTTAATCTAGACAATCCAACTCGATTTAGTCCAAGTTGAATTATTATCTAAAATATCTTGCGAGTCTGGTTTGGGAGATCAGAGTTTAAGTATTTTTACTATGATTTTTAATCATAATTAGATTATGTGAATGTTTTAGACTGTACAAATACAGGGCCTAGGATTTTAGTATCGACTTCGACCTAGAGTCCCCCATTACGAAAAAAGAACTATTTGCTTTGCTCTTTGGGAGCTATAGGTTTCCATTGTTAAATGACAACCCGATTAAATTGTTGATATAGACACTATCCCTTATTAGGTTTCTTCATTCCGTGGACTATTGAAATGTTTATTAACTTGAATATACAAGAATTACTCACAAAAAACTTAATCATCCGATTTACTTTTCTTTTATTTGTATGGAAGAAAAAGAAAATCCAAATTCAGAAAAAGTCTCAAACGTAGAATTGTCAAATCGGGCAAAATCGCACAAAAACATGCATGTAGTGTGAGAGCACTCACTCCAAATAAAAAGTCTATGTATGTACAAACACGTAACTGTGCAATTTTCTCCCTTTTCTTGGATAAAAATATTTGATAAGGGAGAAAATGATAGGTGAAGGCAAAGCGAGTGAAAGAAGAAGACAAGAGAAGGAAAGCAAGTAAACTCAGCTTTGTCTTGTCATCTTCTTCACAGTGGGATTCCACTCTTTTTGTTATTGTCTCCTCTCGATCTCTCCCTCACTTAATTACTTAGCCTCCCTCTTTATATATATATATCAAACTTCTCTTTACTCCAAGCTACTCGAAAGCATTACTCAAAAACAATATATATACATACAGAAGAGGTGGTCGAAGATGAAGATATCGGAGAGACAAGATAGGTCTTCGGGTCGGATATCGAAGCTCCGGTGGTGGGATTGGTGCAAGGAGCAGAGAACGCGTGCTTATATCATCTGGAGGTGCTTACTTTTTTTGTTACGGTGGGATGACTAATGATCAACCTAAACGATTCATTAACTTTTGCTCCTGTACAAAGTGGAAGAAAAATCAATGGAGTTATTGCTTCTTTAGGAGTATCATTTGTGTATTTGGGTCTGTTTGTTCAGTATACACTTTCTATATATTAATGTTAGTTGTGTAGCAGTTATTAGTTTTGTCTATGTAGCGTAAGTAAATCTGACATTTTGTTGGACTCTGTAAAGGTAAAGAAGCTTGTGTTCCCTCCCTTGATGTTTTAGGATTTTGTTTTCTCTAAAGAGATGGTATGATTTCCACAATTTCTGTGTGCAAAGACGAGGGCCTATGCTCTCTGGCAAGCCACCACTTATGCTCTCTGGACAGAGAGAAATCAACGATTTCATCGTAATACATTCAAATCGATTGCGACAATCTTCAAACTGACGGACCAAATCGTGCGAAATCGCGCATCAAGCTTCCGGGAAACAAACCCAACATGCGCTTCTGATCTTTTACAGCTTTGGTTCTTCACGATCAACAACACTTAATGACGTTGGCCAGATCTATCCACTACTCTCTCTTGATTGCTTGGTGTGCTTCTACTTACATGCTAGGGATTTTATTTTGGTTAGGTTTCGACTAAACTGGTTCGGCTTAGTTCTTTCTTATTTAACTCTATCTCTCGACTACAAAAATATTTGGGCTTCCAAATTCTGGGCCGAAAGACTATGTAATCTTTGCTTTTTTGTTTTATATATTGAAAATCAGTAAAAAAAAAAAAAAAAAAAAAAACTAGGGCCTAACGGACACATAGTATTTGTGACTAATAAATGGCATTGAATTTTCTACTTCAGGATTGATTGGACGTGTGAGAGTACAGATTTGCTCAATTATTTCAGTTCACGATTTAATAATGGATATAAAAAAAAGAAACCATGCATTACGGTAAGTACTCTGCAACAGTCGCATACTTATACAAGGGGAAATGATATTTTGAAAAAAATAAAAAAATGAAAAAATGATATTTTGAGCAACTAATATGTGACCAAGCTCAGGTAGCCAAAGTCACGGCATGACTACTTGGCACCCAGAATTCGATTCGGTGTTGTAACGAAAAATTATTTGTGTTGTAATAGTTTAAAAAAAAAAAAACGTGACCAAGCTAGTAGGAAATCAAATACAATAAAAGAGAAATATATTTCTCCATATGAGCAACCATAAGCATAGATCACACTTTTATTAGCCAATCCAAACAAAAACATTAATCACCTCAGCATTTTCAATTAGTTGGAGATAACAGATGTCCATAAAAAGGGTTAATGAGACATGTGATTCTCCTCTACCTCCTCGTCTCTATAGTTTTTTTTCTCTTTTTATTCTGTTTTCTAGAGCTGATAATTAGATCAAATGAAATCAGTATTTCATCCTAACTTTCAGAATTCCCAAGCGTTTAGAAAAAAATTAATTTTCTTTCTTCTGGAAATCACAGTAACGACGTCTCACACCGATCCGTTTTGCACGTTTCATATTCTTTGTCATAAATATAGCTAGTCAGTACTTCACCTCTCTATCTCTCTATAATTTACAAAACAGAAAAGTCTAAAACTCATAACGACATGCTAAGCAACATAGGTTTCTCAAGGAGAAAGAGGGAGTGCTAGACAATTTTATGAGAAGAAGACATAGGTTTCTCAAGGAGAAAGAGGGAGTGCTAGACAATTGTATGAGAAGAAGTGTGGCTTGACTAAGGTTCTAAGAATCAAACTTATCATACTCCGTCCATCTATATACCTTGAAGGTTCTTCTCATACTCTTGATAGATTTATTCCTTGTGTTATAAGAAATTATTAATAACTAGGGGTTGATCCGCGCTACGCACGGAATAAATTAATTTGTTTTTTCTTCATTTGTTTTATTCTTGAAATAAGAATATCCTAAAGTATTTTGGTAATTATAATATAGTTTTGAAACAGTTTTTCTCATGTTATTTTAATTTTTTTTATCATACATAGTCTCTATGATTTTCTATTTGACAGTGTATTGCATGACTGTGAATTTGATATAGTATAAATCTCTATCACTATATCTGTCACACATCATTTCGCTAAGATTTTTATCACTGTTTTAGTTTGCGATTACGATTTTTGCTTATTTATAATTATAATTCTTATATTTATTAGTAAGAATCATGATTAAGTCAATTATTTATTTTTGTGTTTGATAAGATAATTAATTATAAATGTGGTGTCTAATATCCTATTAGAAATTAAAATAATTGTTTATTTTCTTACCACCATGAAAATTCGAAATAGTTTCCAATCTTTTTTATATTTGAAGTTATTTTAAGATTAATTTATTTATTTTTGACATATTTAAATTTTTTAAATATATGACCTTTTAAACCTCAAGAGATCTCTAAACTCATTTTCCATTTAGTTTTGTTATATTTTCCTCTGCGTTTTGAAGAATTTTTCTCCTCCCACTTTGTTTCATTTAACCAAAGAGTAGTAACAATATTGATATATGAATTGATACATATCAAATAGACTGATTTTATTATATTTATTTATTTCAATCAATTTTTTTATCTTAGTATTTAAATATACTTACATGAACCTTCATCAATTTGAATAGTTTAATTATTTGTGTAAGATAAAACAATCAAATGTTTATAAATTTAACATATTATTTCAAATTAAACTTAGTGTTCTTTAATAACCATAAACTGTGAAATATTTGTCCAAATTCTTTTATATTGATCGTTAATATTTTTCTTTTTTATAACAATGTTAATATTATTGTATTGTCATATTACAGAAATTTAAATTTGTGTCAATTATTATAACGACGTCCCACAAATATCTTTGTAATTGTAAGTATATTTTACAAACCCTTTTGTAATGTTCTTAAAATTTTTATGATACATAATCTTCACGTTTTATGCGATTTACTATTTGACAGTGTATTCCATGACCGTAAATTTAATATAGTAAAAATCTCCATGATGATATCTACCCCACGTTATTCCGCAAATTTTTTAATCAATGTTTTGGTTTGCGGTCATGATTTTGTTTAGTTTTTTATTTTATTTTGATCGTTATATTTATTAATATGATTCTTGATTAAGGCAATAATTACTCATTTGTGTTACATTATAAAGGTGTTATCCATGGGTGTTTTAATTTAGATTTTTTTTAGTCATTTTTTTTACTATTATTACTATTTGATGCAGCTTAAATATTGATTAAATGGTATTAGATTCATTACTTAATATTAATAAAATAATTAATTTAGAGTTTTGAAGTTTTATATGATTTATGTACTTTTAAAGTTGATACCGTGAATGACTTTTCAAATCCCTTTTGTAATTGAATATATTGATACCAAATGTGTAATTAATATGTGAAATAGATGTTGAATTAAATTATTTTGTTAAATTTAAATATATTAAAATGATGTGAAGTACGACGAAAGCGACCCCACTTTTCTTATCTTGTTCTTTGTCTTTTGCCTTAACTTTCTGAGTTGTTCACAATAGAGAGTTGACGATACCTTAAAAGATCCGTTTGACTAGTTTTTGGTTGTGTGTGAATTCTTGCCCACAAAATTATCTTATTAATTCATCGAAATTCGTCATTTTTACACCGGTCCAACTAGGGACCGTTAGAATTTATTAATTTATATTATTATTAATTTTTAGATGTTATACTGTATAATGTGTGATAAGGAAAACTGAAGAAAAGGGTTCTCAATTTGATTCATCTTATCGAGTATCCTATTTTTGTTATTTCCACCTTATCAATTGTTGTAATTAGGGTTTTTGCTACGGGTCTCTAGTCTGATCTAGTTGATTCCGTTCTCGGATTGATTCAATCTAAACCTCAAAAACTTTGATCTCTTTGGTCTAATAGATTTAACTTTTTCTATCTTCTCACATGTTTTTCCCCTGTTTCTCTCTAGGTTTTTCCTCGGCTTTGTTCAGGTTGACAAGATCGATCCTTTAGAGATCCAGACGCATTGTGTCCCTACAACATGATCAGGACAAGATCTGAATATTTCGAGTTTGATTCACACGGTTTACGGATTATCATCCCTCATTGTTTCTTGATGAAGGCTCTATCTCACACTATTTGGAATCCTCTATGGAAGATCAACCCGTGCTTATTCCCTTGGAGGTAGATTCAGTCAATCCAAAGACTGTTCGACTGATTGGTTTGGTTTCATCATTTTTAGGGGTTTCTAGTGTTAGTTTTTGTAAAGGGTTTATTTCTTAGAGTTGAGATCATACTTTTGAGTGTTATTTATTGGGTTTAGACCGAGAAAGGTTGTTTAATTAAGTCTCTGACAACTGTGTGGTTGGTCGGTTTAAGATTCTGGGGACATTTGTGTTGTCTGCCAGGTAACTTTTCCGTTTCATGTATAATAAATGTAGTGTTAAAAAAATATGACATCAAATTGTTGGAATTTGTATCGGTTTATAACAATTTATAAATACTAGTTTATGAAGCCAATTGCCAAGATCTCATGCAAATACTGAAATAAATATATATATCTCTTAGGGTTTTGAAACCAGGATGCTAGTACCGTTGAGATCGAATCTCAAAAACTCTCTGGCAAACATTCGTCTTTTATCTGTATATTAGGGTTCGACTGTTCTCATAATTAATGGTTCAAAAGTCCAAGAATTAATTCACGCCCATATATTATATACGTAGACATATATTATAATTTCTACTAGGTGATTGGCCCGCGCCCTGCGCGGACAGTGAAACATGACACACTATTTGTTTTATTATGATTGTGTAAAGTTGCATTTGACAAATGAAAAAAAAAAAACCAAAATAAATTCATATTGTTTTTAAGTACCGTAGAAGGAAAAAAAATAAAATGTATGAGATAAATTGAAGTGCTTATCTCAAATTCTGGAAAATCTCAGTGTCGACTACATTTGTCGTCTCTTTCTGTGTTTTTTTCTTATCGTTGACGATGAGAACTTTAAGTCTTGTTCTAGACTTCACTCTCGATAATGCTACATAAAACTGTCCATGAGAGAACACTGATCTTGGATGATATATTCCAACACTTTCTAATGAATGACCTTGACTTTTGTTGATGGTCATTGTGAATGCTAACGCTACAGGGAACTGCCTTCGATGCATTCTAAAAGGGAACCTTGTGTCTGGTGGATTTAAATGCATCCTAGGTATTAGAACCTTTTGCCCGCACATTTTATTGCTTCCAGTTAATATGATACCTTCAATAACGTGACGTTGTGTCATAGTAATAATCAACCTTGTTCCATTACATAATCCACTCTTTGGATCAATGTTTCGAAGACACATCACATGAGCCCTTACTTTCAACTTCAAAGCGTATTTTGGCAAACCAAGAGGGTACTGAAGACGAATCCATATGAGCTGAGGTGTAGATATCTCTCTACATAATAACACATTGTAAACAATAGATGAATTTAAATAACATTGTTTGAAAGATTTTGAAATCATACCTCGAGCATGGACGAGGAATATTCAGGAACTTGTTCCAGTCGGAGTGAGTCATTTTACACCAATCCAAACTCAGATAAGTTAGACATCCTATGAGTAGCCTCTTGTTAAAAGGTACTACATCCCCACCAGAGATCATGAATTCTTTCACGACATTATATAAATCATGTTCAACATACTGATCTGGTAAATCATTACATATGAGACTTTAGATTGACTATTGTGTTTCCAGTATCGAATGTCCATTTATATAAACCAACATGTACGCATGAGGTACTCCGTTATTATCAAACTGAACTTCCCAAGTTACTGTATAATTTAACCAAAGCGAGTGGTTGATAGAAAGAGATTTTCTTTCGCAAAACTCTCACATAATAAGAATTTGATCATACGTGCATTAACTTGTCCCAATATCGAGTCGTCAATTAGATCTCTAACAATAGAATCGAATTTACCCTTGAAACCCCTACATATTAAATCAAGGGCATGATTGAGTACCATATTATTCTTTGAAAGATATCTCGTAACCTCTGGCCATGAAGGATTGAAAGCGATGGTTAGCATGAAGTCAGGATCTCCAAAATGCCTCTTAATAGCCATTCCATCAAGATATAAGGCATGTCTAAGGTTTGCTTCATTGTTAATGTTCGCTGGAGTGAAGACTCTTTTGTTCCCCACGATTGATGCCTTCATTCATGAGGATGGAGTTTCATTGTAAACACCATCATGTAGGTCAAAATGACCAATGACTTTATAACCTGCACAAAGGCAAAACGAATAGAATGGAACCTTAACCATGGAGATGAATATACAAATGACATATAGTTGAATGAAAATAGAGTAAACACAAACCTAGAGCATACATGCAGAGAAATGAATTCAGTGCTGAAGAGTAGGAGATTCTAAACCATATTATATATTGTCAATATAGTTTTCTTGTTACACACAGTATATTTTTTTCTCGTCATTTTTATGTTCCCTTATTGATCTTGGTGTTGATATAGCAGGATACGTATATTCATGTTTGTTATTTTTATTTAATATCACAGAAGATTAAGATTCGATATATGTGAAATAAAAAAGATGTGAACAATCCACAAATAACGTATAATATGTGGATTCAATATATGTGTAAAAATTATTTTCCCATTCAATTATCTTTTGTGGGATGGTAACAAAATTGATACGTATCTTATATATTTCTTACGTTAATGAAGAAAGGATTATATCTTAACATTTGTTAAATTTTCTGAAATTTTAAATGATTAATTTTTTTTTTGTTTTTGTCAATGATGCAAGTAAAGGTTTTTATTTATGTTTTTTCCTGTTTTTATGTTTGGTTAACTTGTAAATATTGGTTCAATTTTTTCTGTGTCATTTGTATTTGAATTTTTTTAATTTGGTCACGTAATAGTATGAATCTGACGCATAAGAAAATAGTCCATTGATTATTAAAAGAATACTCTTATAGAAGACAATTAAAGAGACATGAAGAATAGGGAACAATTAAAACAGAAACTAAGACGAGGATAGATTTTATTCTTGGACTCCATGGGCTTCAAAGTAGCTTCACATAAATGAAGAGATGAAACATACATTCGAATTTAGTCTTCTGTAACCATCTCTTCAAACGGCTTCTTCCTCTCATCTGGTATTGTTGTAGTCTTTCCATCATAAGGTAAGCATAGAAGTCATGAAGTGAAACATTTTCCCTTCGTACGTCACTATAAAAAGGAGTAGAAATAAGTTGTTATACTATCGTACTTTGGCTTTTCCACCTCATTTGAATCAGTAGAATCAACACGCTGAAAATCATTGATATCAAGTGCGAAAACGTATTTCCCGTCACAATCGTTTGATTGAACCATGATGACGTAGGGATGAGAGTGCTGAAATATTGAATGGCTCTATATATATAGGAGTGAGATGAGGGCATACAAATAACCTAATCTTCTCGAAAATATTTAAATTAATAACTGATGACCTTAAATATATGCAAAAATAATATCCGTTCTGATCCTCTCCTTAATGTCACAATATTCATAAAATAAAATACTTTATCCTTATAGATTTACTTGTCTAACCGGAAAATCATAACAAAATAACCACTCGGTTTAATGTACTTTCCCTTAACCTCATAGACTTTGGAATTTGATGTTGAACATTAAACCAACATGTATGATTGTACACACTGGTTGTTGTTCATGATACATAAATCGTTTTGTGCAAACTATAACCGGGAAATCAAAACAATACCACCACACGGTCTAATGTTCTTTCACTATAACCGGGAAATAAAAAAACCACCAATCGGTTTATTGTTCTTTCCCTTAATCCGGTTTTGTTTGGATTTCGATGTTCTGATTGTGCGACTATGGAGGCTTGATCCTGGGATTTTTGGTCATGATACATACATCGGTTTGTGAAAATCATCAACGAAAGCCTTTGAACAAAAGAACCATGCATTTTAGCATTGGAATCTGTGTGCGTGCATTTGTAAGCTTGTATCCCTAAAACGAAATTGTAACGGAGGTTGAATAGAGAATTCGTTATATAAGATGATTTTACAAAATTCGAAAGAGAGCTATGATGAGAACCTTACGACCATTATATTGGAATCGAAATCAAAACCCGAATCAGTAACATCAAGCACAATTCCTTAAAGAATGAATATATCTTCAAAGAAAAGTTTTCAAGATCGAGATTACGTTCTAATTAATGCTGACTGTATAATCATGCATTTTTTTTAGACTTCCATGTCCTAAGTAGATGAAATCTATTGGTCCACATAGGATTTTTCAATAAAATGACTTCTCAAATAACAGATAGAGGGATTTATCATATAAATAGAAAATATTCAAAACCCCAAATATCATTAATTCAATTTTTTTAGGTGTGTGACCTTGTAGGATCATATAATATTAGCAATGAGCTTTAGGCCCCATAGGTTATAAGCAGCCTCTAGCAAAACATTATAACCACATAATATTATACAATTGTCAAACCTCGACATTACAACTCTTATCAGAGTAAAATACAAATGATTTCAGGACATTCCCAACACAAATGTGTCTTTTAGTTAGCATTGCTCTTGTTCTCGAGTCAAAATGGTGATAACACTATTAGTTAGTATTGCTTTTAGTTAGCATTGCTCGTTTTCTCGAGTCAAAATGGTGAATGAATTGTTTATAGCTGAAGTTTTATGTCCCTTTTTAGAATTAAAACGTATTTGTTATTTAATTACCTATAATTAAGATTTTGGATTCATGAAATTTTACCCAACCACAATATTATATCTACTATATAGTTAAGGAAAAACCGAGTTGATACCAAATTTTTGTTGGCCCTGTTCAAATTTTTTAGTAATTCTTTTGTGGGCAGTAGATTGTTTAGTTTTTTTTTATTTTAAATATAATATTTATCGAAATAGTCCAGACAACAATTAAACCAAACCGAGATTAAACAAAAACAAATAAAAGACACCGACAAAAGAAATTCAAGGTCTCCTTCGTTCACAACCCAGATTTCGGCGGTTGCGAGAGATGCAAAGGCAACATGGCGCCATAGACCCCACGGAGGGGTGAAGAACTGACTCCACAAACCTCCGATTTTGCTGACTACCTCCGTGCTCCTTTGTCTCTCTCCCGGAAGAACTGAATCTACATCCAGTGAGATATCGTTGTTCCACACCCGCATTGTTTATCGATTTTGGAAAACCTTGATTAAGCATCTATGTTTCCTTCATGTGAATTAATCTTGTCCGGACAGAGGAGGAGTTAGGCTTACTGATAGAGGTAATATTTTACCCCTTTTTAGTATAAATCTTAACTGTTTTTCTTAATGAAACCAAAGACATTGAGTATGAAACTAGTAATTTTCACCTTTTTGTGTTTTCAAAGTGTTTTATAAAAATAAGGCTTTTTAGATCATAAATAGGTATTATCCTCCAAATTCAGCAACTCAACATCAGATGTTCGGACTCAAATGAAGTAGTTGTGCATTTTGGATTGAAGTGAGTTTTTGAGACAATCAAATCACGTGACTTAGCTGTCACTAAGGCTTTGAATCAAGTCATTCGGCATCTAAACCAATGAGTTAAACCCAATTCAGTGAAGAGATATCAATCTGAAGTTTAAGCAGACTGAAACCCATGATTGTTACAATTTATAGGATTGCGACATGCATGATAAAAAAGAAATAGCATCTCACTGTTAGTAAAATTACGATGAGAATGAGATGCCCACGGATTACATATCGATCTGTGTAAGGATGTGACTGTCTCCAAGGCTGCAACTACAAGCCACGAAAGGAGAAAGACAATATTGTGGCTTGAAAGCATTCACCCTTCGGAATTAAATTGTTTTTTTAATTAAGTTTAGTTTTTTTTTTTGGGGAAAAAACTAGAATATCACATATTTTAGGTAAAACTACTATTTTGTCAAGTTAAAGTTTGGGTCAACTGATATTTTATTAATGACCACCTTGTCCTTCAATCATTTGATAAAAAACAGTAATTACGAAAAATACCATTACTGAATTTTTAAAATAATAATATTTACGAAAATGCCATTATTACCATGTGCTGGCAGACTTTTAATTCATGACAGATTTATTAAGATCGTGACAGATTTATTTTGGTATGTTATTCTAGTAATAAAATTTTTTGCGTTTGACAGATTTATAACAAACACTCTGCCACATGAGGTGGCAGAGTTTAATATTCATGGCAGAGTTTTATTTTTACGGCAGATTTAACTTTTCATTTTCGGTTATGTGGTGACAGATTTGCTTATCTTGTGACAGATTTTTTATGTACGACAGATTTATTTATTTTGTGAAAGTTTTTTTCCGTCTATTGACTACAGTTTTGTTTTTTTATGTCTCTTTGACGGCAGATTGTTTATAAAACATGCTACGTTTTGTCGAAACTATAATTACTGGAATAACACTTACGCGATGGCAGATTTTTTTCACGTTGCCACAAATATCTTTACGATCACGAAGGGAGCATCGTTTGATGGCAGATTCTTTTCACGAAGTGACGGCAGACTAATTTCTTACTAGAATAACACTTTCTTTGGCAACAGATTTTTTGTGGCAGATTTTTTCTGATAGATTTGTTTAACGTTATGGCAGAATTATTATATCATCGACGGCTCACCTCCCACTAAATTAGATAATTCTGAGTTTCGGCGGTTAAAATTAGTGGCATATTTTTTGTTACGCGACGGCAGATTTGTTACTGAGGAAGTTTCCACTTCCTTAAAAAATTAGGGTTTTCCTTATTTGGCGGTTTCTTTTCTGTAGCGTCGTCTTCTGCCTCCTACCCATAAAAACACATATTTGGCTTCATCTTTGCTTTATTCATGGCTTCTTCTCTTATTTCATCATAATATGCCATAATTCTACTCTTTCTTTTCCAGCAAGTATCTGTGTGGGCGGGAATTCACACACAACCAAAAACTTGTCTAACGGATCTTTTAAGGGATCGTCGACTCTCTTAGTATGAACCGCTCAGAAAGTAAAGAGAAAGACAAAGAACAAAGCTAGAGAAGTAGGGTCGCTTTATTGATAGCAAAGAGAATTCTCGAATACAAGCTGTTAAAACCTAAGCTATTCGAGAGAGAAGAAGATGATCTAAGACCTTCGATCTTAGATCCTATATATACTGCTAGCTAAACCGCCTTGGGGCCCAAGCTCCTTGTGGGCCGTCTTTCCCTTTCCTTCGATGAACTTCCTTTTTCTCCGATCGTTTTTGGGACCATTTCCTCTTCTTGGTGATGCGATGAATATACTCGTTCTCGCACCTTCTTGCTTGACGGCGCTCGGATTACTTCGTAGGGTTATGGTCTTGACGAATATGGGCCCACAACTTGGAACTGGGCTATTTGGCTAGCTAGGAATGTTTCTGGGCCCACGAGATTGTCTGATAATCTCGTGGGTCGTATGTGTTCTGATGACCACCTCGTTAAAAACCTTGGTAAGGAAAACCACGTGGGAAAAGATCTTACCGAGGAAAAAAGAGTATGATCACGGATATGAAATGTTCTCTGTGATTCTTCCGATTGTCGATGGTTGCAAACGTTGATCAATCCGGACCCATGGGATGACTTGGGTCGCCAAGTTCGTATGGAGACCATTATGTG
>OVAP01003582.1:5060-16339 GCA_900406295.1 Aurinia saxatilis
CCCCCCCCCCCCCCCCTAGACTTGAATTACGTCGTCCCGGTGTAAACAGACTGTGAGAGCAAAATTGGAAATGAAATAGAAGGTGTGGATGGTTGTTACCTCGTTGTCTTTGAATTGATCGAGTGACCTTCTTTGTCTTATTTTATATGAAAGAACTTTACGAAAATTTAGGTGAAGATTCTACATGGGTGATGACATCAGTAACATCTCATCATCTATCGTGTTGATTTGAGGATTTTGTTCTTCATTTTGGATTTTCATCGATCGAATCAGGCAAGCATTTGATCGAATCACAAGTGATTTGACTAAAGTTTTGCATGTATCTCGATTAGTGTTGAAGTCTGCATCATTCTCCTGCATCACCAGTTGATTCAAATCAGGTGACCTCTGGTTTTCAATTTGTACATTGATGTGGTGCTATGAACAGCAGTGATTCGATTGAATTATAGTGGCAATCGATCGAATTGCAGTGGCAATCGATCGAATTGCAGTGGCAATCGATCGAATCTGCATTCGCTTGGTCTTTTATCTTCGAATCCCATTTTTCAGAGACACTAACAGAAAGATTAAAAAATAACAGAAAGTAAACCTATTCTAAAACGTACTAGTGGGTTGCCACCCACTAAGCACCTTTGTTTATTGTCGTTTAACTCGACGTGGATGGAGGCTTTTACTCCTGAGGTGGCTCGTGAAAAGTCATTGTGATGCAAACATGGAAGTCCGACATCAACAAAAAAATCAATGCAAATCAAGCCTAATTTTCAAAGAAGATTCTAGAAGACAATCAAATCATGGATATATCAAGAAGGTGTCTAGATATAAAGAATCAATCAAACGAAAGGTTGATTGCAATAAAATCCTCCTAATTTATTTATTAATTTATTTTTGCATTTATGTTGATTTAATTTATTACATGTATCTTGAGCCTATATAAGCTCACTTCTCCTTTCATTGTAAACATACATACACATATTTGTTTGGAATATAAAGGAAGAGTTTTCTAAAAAACTTAAGGTTTGTTTTGTTTATCTAGGTTATGTGAAATCTTTTACTTAGTAAACGTTTGAATCTATGTCCTTTGTGTGGATTCACTAAGGTCTAGATTTGTGAACTCATCATAAAGGCTTTCACACCTTTGATTGGCGATCTTCGATCCACCATCAAATCAATCATTGATCCCACACGAGAAGCGATCGCCATCGTGTCAGATCTATATTTTCGCTTTGCAAGAAAGAAGCGATCGCCAGCTTGTGAATCCATCATATATGTCTGCATCCATCCATTGAACAACAAGAAAGAGTGATCACCAGTTTGTTGCTTCCATCAATCCATCATCCTAAACCTTTTGCCGCAATCTTATATCATCTGGTATCAGAGCCGAAGGTCATATCCGTAAGTATTTTCATTTTTTGTTTCTTTTTGTTTTTTTCTTTTAAAAAAAAGAAAATCCTACATAGTAAAAAGATTTCATTATTTATTCTTCAAAAAAAGATTTAAAACGAAAAAAAAAGTTTTCTTTATTTCCTATGAACTTTAAGAAAAAAGCAAATCTTTAAATTTTTTTATAAAAACATTAAAATGTCATACATATTCATATATCATCAACAAAAGGTTAAATGCAAATCAATCACAAATTTCCAAGATTTGGAATATAAAGAGAGTTTTCTCTAAAACTTAGACTTTGTTTTGTATATCTAAGTTAGGTGGAACCCTTTACTTAGTAAACGTTTGAATCTATGTCCTTTGTGTGGATTCACTAAGGTCTAGATTTGTGATCTCAACACAAAGGCTCTCACACCTTTGACTGGCGATCTCCGATCCACCATCAACTCCATCAATCGATCCCACACGAGACAAGCGACCGCCGTCGCGTTAGATCTCCAGCTTTGATCATCAAATCTTCGCGAAGAGAGAAGTGATCGCTAGTTTGTGAAGCCATCATATCTATCTTAGCATCCATCCATTGAATAACAAAAAAGACCGACCGCCAGTTTCTTGCTTCCCAATCTTATAGCAGATGGTCATTAATCGATCATCTCAAACCTTTTTTGAATGATACGATAGATGAACTTATTATAGCGATAATCATTTGCTAGAGGATAGTCTTTTGCAGCACTTGTTTTGTGCCATGATGTACTTTTTTATAGCTTCATTTTCGTGCTGTAAAATATTTTATAATAACACAGCTAAAATGCCATTGAATATTGTTTTGTGACATTTGTCAAATTGTGCACCTATTACATCGATTTTCAATTGTGGGATTTATAAATTATGCTCTGCGGTACTTTGATAAAAAAAACAAAAATGTCATAAATTACCACTGCTTTTCCATTAAAGATCCAAAGCATATACATAAACACTTAAAAAAAAACATGAACTCTAAAAGAGAACATGTAACCATCAACCGAAGTCATAAACAAAAACATAGTCCATCAACTCCAAACAATCAATTGACTTTACTCCTGAAAACAAAAATTTAGATTAGTTTGACATATTTTCCCACATACGTAAAACCAAAGAACAAGAAAATTAAATGAATACAAATCCCACCATCACCACTTTATCTCTTGGCTAAGAAATAGAGGTTCCAAGTGCATCTTCCGTAGACTCGATCTCAGAAGATGGTCTACAAACTGCAGAATCTTTGACTCGACATGCATTATGGCCCAAAGGTACAAGGTGTACAGTTTGGTCAGATTATTCGATGAAACATAAACTTGAGTCAGTTTACTCACATATGGAAACTTGAGTCAGTTTACTCACATATCACTTTCTTTTGGTCCTTTTCTTGCTTTCTGATTCTTAAAGGCCTTTACTTCAGCTTGACCATCAAAGAAAAACCAAAGTAAGACCCCAAAATCAAGAATTAAACCAAGTGACAAAGGAAGAGGAACATTGAAGAAAGAAAAATATATACCTTTATTAGTTGCCTCATCCAATGGAATGATCAAAGAAAGAATGTAATCATCCCTCTTATTATACACAACCTTTCCAGATGAGCAAAGGCTCTTTGCTTCTACTCCAAACTTGAAACTTTTCGAGGGGTCTAAATCTGGTCTTGTGTTGCTCCCACGCTCAACCTTGTCTAGCAAATGGAGAAAAAACTCAAGAGCATCCTATGATACAAAAGGGTGCTTAGTTAATGTGAAATCATACTGAATTCAGTAAATAATATGCATAGAAGGAGCACCATTCAAACACGGTTAAGAAAATATACAAAATTCTGAACATTTTAAACAACATTGTTTTCACCCGCTGTCTCATAGAAGAGAATTCTGCATGGCCTGCAGCAATTACAGATTTGAACATGCGAGGAGGATTCTTTCTTGTCTCTATTATCAATAAAAAAAAACATATTCAGCCATCACTATCAGAAACCAACACAAGGGTATGCAACAAAATTGTGCCATATGACTTTAATTAGTAGAGCAGCAGAGGATGTTTTGTCTTCACATTTTCCTACAGAGAAAAGAGTCATAGGCTGAGCATATCTGTAGAAAAAGAGTAAAAAATTTTAGTTTACGTTGAAGATTTTGAGATGAGTTCAGAGCTTCAAAACTCTACAAAACCACATAGAAATTCACGATAGATACATAGTCCAGTCCAAACTAATACACAACCAAACAACTCTACATTGCAAAGCCGATCATAACAAGGGAGAGACATTCTACACAGCTTGAGGAACTAAGATAGTATGGAAGCAAAAGAAAAGAACAGATTCTTGAGAGCTTAAGAGATTTAATAGATAAGTATGCAACTGAGCAAACACTACATATTTGTTGAGTGTTAATGTCAACACCAGAGAACCAACAGCCAAATCCAAGATGTGAATGATACCAACCAACCACCATATCAGGTTTGAATTATAACACAAGAGCGAACCAGATCCAAAACATATTCTTGAAACAAAGATTCACTAAGTCAATAAAGGGTATAAAGAAGAAGTAGTTACCTTCCAGTATGCTTAAACATGTGATGCAACGTAAATTTAGGATAATTGTCATTTGTCTGTATTATTATTATATTAATTATCTTTATAGAATATTCTAGAATATTAGGGTTTCATGCTATTCTTATAAATAGCTTCCTTTTAGTCATTGTATTTTTTCAGTTGTTGATTATTGATTAATAAAGGAGATTTCCTTAAGAGGTTTTTATAACCATTGTGAAGAGTATTCACAAACCAAAGAGCTTTCTTGGAAGCCCTGAGAGGAGGACTCTCAAACCCTATCCTTAGAAGCTTCCGCTCCATCAGCATGTCAAGCATATAAGTCTGGAAAACATGATCAACAGTTTCCACACTAACACCAGTACCACTCTGACGCATAGCGAAAACATCCACAACCCGAACAGTGTACTCATCCAAAAATTCTCCAGGTACCCCAACTCTTCTTGCAAAATTTTCGTAGCACCAATCACAAAAGCAACAACACAAATCTCTAATTACTTTCATCAAATCTCTAGCCAACCCACATGGACTAACAATTTAGCTACGAATCAAACTACAAGTAGCAGATCGATAATCTTAGAAACCTTATAAGTTCCAGAGCAAAGGGGGCAAACGCAACTCAAAGAGAACGAAGCAAATTAGAACCCTAAGAACGAGGAGAGTAACAGTCGGAGGTAAGGTTAGGTCATTACCGTGCTTGAGCTTCTTGAGCAGAGTGAGAGAAGAGATGCAAACCTGCTCTGAGGTATCGAGAGTGGGATAATCAGGCGAAGCGTGGCCTAATTCACCACCGGCACCGAAGATTCGATGTAATCTCTCCATATTAATCAGCCGTCTTCTTCAATTCAAGAGTTGTGGGTTCTGTAGAAAAAGAGTCAAAACTTTTAGTTCACCTTCGAAGGAGAGAGACGAAACATAATCACGATGAGACTTCTCTTGTCCACCTACACGCATCTGACGAGCGATTAGAACATCTGGGCGACCACGAATCGTGCATTCTCCTATGTAGATCATAGACCCGTGGGTGAGACTTAGAGCAAAGATTCTGAGATTCAGAACGGTCATATCGGTGAGAAATGTGAAATTGGGAGAGGATTTGGAGAGGAGAAGGTTCGATTGTTGATGCTGAATAGAAGAGGAAGAAGAGAGAGTTTGACAAACTTTTTTTTGTGTTGTTCATCAATGAAGGAGAAAAAAGCCACTTTTATATTTTGGGGGAAAAACGAAGAAAATGGTTAAGTGTTTTGCCTCCAAACACTAAATGTTTTGCCTCCAAAATGAGTTTACAACTATAATAGTAATTTTTTGCTTCCCTCTTAATGAAAATATTTTTCAACATTAATGTAATGCTACACTTGGCATCCATTTGTGACACTTTTACTAGCAGTTAGTGAATTAGTGCTACAATCATATGCTACCAGTGCCAAATTTCTTGTAGTGCTAGGAGTGCTATATGAAGAATTTAGAAGAGTTTGGTGGAGTTTTAAAGAGTTTGGAATAGTTTGGACCATTTAAGCAATTTTGGTTAAGAGGCTAAATTCAGAGAGTCTCCGCTTTAAGATGAATTGGAGGCTCTCAAGTTTTTCAATGAGTATGAAATTTTGTGGAGACATTGAGGAGTGAGTTATCTTGATCTGAGACTTGGAATCACAAGATTTGAAGACCGCATGAGGAAGTTATCGAGTTTTCACTAAATACTGGTTTTGATAGCGTCAAGATGGAGCTAGAGGAGAAAGTATGTTTCGCATCTCATTTCGACAGGAAATTTAGACCAGACGTGGTGTAGACTTCAAGGGTGGCCATTTGTGAGTGTTATTCTCAAGGAACATGTCTCACTGCCTTGCAAATCATGAAGATGAATTGGCTATGGAAGAAGATCACAACATTCCCGACTTCAGACCATGATCAAAACTGGCCAGCACGACCAGTCACTAGCCAAGACACGTTCCCAGTTTGAAGACTTGAAGCTTGTTCTCGGAATCATCACAAACATTTTCTGCAACCAGTGGGAAAGCAAATAAGTGTCCCCTGTTTACAAGCTAGCAAACTTGGTCTTCATGTTTTTGCACCCACCGGCTTTGTCTCTTGATGGAGCATGTCTCTGAATTCATTGGAACGGGGCTGTGTAACGGAGAAATGAAGCCGACTGCTCTCTGTTCCGTGCAAAACCGGCTTTTACCTCTGCAACATCGTGAAGAAGAACAGAGCAGATGATCCCCGGTTTGAAGCAAAAGAGCGAGCTTCATGTCATCTCTGCAACCAGAAAAGAGAAGAAGAAGAAGAAGAAGAAGAAGAAGAAGACCTGATCCGGTGATGGTCCGATCTACGCATCCGCTCTGGAAGAATAAGAAGGCGAAACCTTATTGTGGACATCAAGCAAGGTAACTCAGTTTCTTTTTGGTTTGATGCTTGGTGCCCTCTTGGTAGACTGTGGGATCGTACAGGTGATATAGGAGTCATTGGTTTGGGGATATCCAAAGAAACCAAGTTTGTTGATATTCCTATGAATCAGCGAAAAAGACTTCATAGATCTCAGGTTCTTAACCAAATTGAGGAAGAATTATGGAAAACTCGTGGTCGGAGAGGAGGTACTGAGGAGGATAAACATTTCTGGCAGAATAGCAAAGGCCATATGGTGGATGAGTCTTTGGGAAAGGATGTGTGGATGCAAATTCGCACCCCGTCCAGGTAAAGTGCAGTGGGTGTCTGGAGTTTGGTTTAAACATTACACTCCCAAATTCTCCTTTCTAGTTTGGTTAGCGCTAAAAGGTAGACTTGGGACAGGAGATATGATGAGGGAGTGGATCGGAGATTATCCGGTTGAATGCATTTTCTGTGGTTGTGAGATAGAAACCTTGCAACAAATTTATTTCGAGTGTGATTACTCAGGAGAAGTCAGGAGATGTCTATCCATGGGTCTGCTAGGGGATCGTTTCACAACCTCTTGACATACCTTGGTTCAGATGCTGGCTAGTGCATGCAATGGGGTCAATGGATTTCTATTTCGTTATTGCTTCCAAGCCAGTGTCCATTCTCTCTGGATGAAATGTAATCGAAGAAGACATGGGGAGAAGCATATAACTGCAGAGGTTCTAGTTAAGAAGGTGGATGGGATAGTAAAGAACAAGATAGTGTGTGTAAAAAGGATACAAAGATGGCAGCAGCTTGGAGCAATTGGTATTTAGCAAGATATAGAAATGTAAATAGCTCTTGATAAGTTGTAATCCTGATAGCTCTTGTACATAACAGTTTTTTTTTAATAAAATTTAACATTTCATTAAAAAAGAAAAGAAAAAAAAACAAGGCTAAAGTTTCCTGTGATCGTCCGATCTGGTGGCCTCTCTCTGATTTCCTCTGCAACACGATCGCGAAGAAGAAGACGATGTTTCAAGCTTCATTCAGCCCAATTCAATCGTCCCTATATCACGATTCAAGCTTCGTTCGTCAATGATTCAACGGATCAAAGCTTTTCTCGATGGTTTCAGAAACGCGTGAAGAAGGAGAAAAGGAAGAAGACTCGCGGTATTGGAAAATTAAACCAGATTCCGGTTTACATTAAACCGGCTCAATTAATTAGATTGGCCGGTTTAATCTGTCGGTTTAGCTCTAAACCAAACCTAGTTTTTATTCCTTGTTCCTCACTATAAATTCCTCTCATGACAAATTTTTTTAGAAGAGAAGCGTTTACCATCAAATACTCTAAGCTTTATAATACTTTGATTTTTATTTAGTGTTCTTGAGATTTTAAGAATTGATTTGGGTTTATTTAAACTCTTAATCTCTTCTTTTATCATGTTTAGTCTTATTTATTTAATTGTTTTTGTTTCTTTGATTATGAGTGAGTAGTCTTTTTATGGAACTTGAGTACTAGTAAATTAGGGCGATTTTATGGTTAGAGAATGATGATCAAAGGTTGTGGGTTTGTTTTCTTAGATAATTTGTGGTCTTATTGCTAGTTTAGGCTTATCCATAAATTAGATTATAGGCTTAAATTGTGTTCGGGAGGTGCTCGATGAAATGCTTGAAAGAGAATATTATCTTGCTTTTCTTCTTTAGCCATTGCAAAAGAATAGGAATAATCTTCAATGAATCATTATTTTCATATCATTTGACCACCTTAATCATATTGCTAGGCTCAAGAACCATATTTCTCTTAATCATTTGTGTACTCGCTTTACTCACTTAATTGCCTTGTTTAATTGCTTTTGCTTTATCAGTTTACTTGTTTTAGTTATTTCTTGATCACCTAGTTGTTTTCTTAACTAGATCACTTAGTTAATTGCATGTTTAGAATTTAAATAAAAAACCTAAAAACCCTTTTGATTGCTGTAGCTTAATTATAATCTGTTGTGCTTAACGTGTTAATCATTTTCTCTTTGTGGATTGATCCTTAAACTATAATATAACTATACTCACGTGAGTTGTAGTTAGCAAGAGGTTTGATAGTTACAACACAAAAATTAGCTTATCACACGTCGACCTCTAGGATGAAATTCTTGGGGCCGGGTTTCATTCCTCTTACTGATGTTCCCAGTTCGCTGACATGCGTCACATTTGGATATGTATGCATGTGCGTTTCTGAACATAGTCGGCCACCAGAAGCCGACTTGATGTACATTTCAGACGGTTTTTAAGGTGGTGATATGTCCTCCGTAATCTGCCCCATGACAACCCTTCAGAATACCTGAAATTTCTTCTTCTAGTATACATCTTCGGAAAAGCCCGTCTAAGCATTTCTTGTGCGGGTAGGGTTCGTCCTAATGGTATCCTCATATTATTTTCAAGAATTTCTTCATGTATCATGTGAAAAAGGGAGGTTTGATGTTAGGTACTAGGAAATTCGCAATGTGACTGTACCAGGGTGATTCCGAGCTTTGCTGCTTTGGAACTGGAAGTAGTTGCTCCTCTATTGAAAATACTTCTAGTTTATTTATGCTTTCGTCCATAAGGTAGGCGTTGATGGGTACTCCTTCATCGACTCGCATCCTGAAAAGGTGGTTTGCCACTCCATTGTCAGTTCCTTTCTTGTCTACTATCGCCAGGTCAAACTCTTGTAGAAGTAACACCCATTGTAGTACGCGAGACCACGTGGACCGGACTAACCCAACTGCTGTCTGATATCGGGAAAATAATCCATGCTTCGAGAAGCTTCATTATCTCCTTCTTCACCACATCTCTGAGGTTTGAATTTAGCCATCTTTGCTGCTCCACGGATGATCTTAACTCATCTTCTAGATGGATCATGTGCATGCAAAGATCTGGAGAGATTCCTGGTATATCCTATAAGGAACATCCGAGATATTTTCGATACTTTCGTAGTCCATTCAGGAAAAAGGTTTGCTCTGTGTTATTGAGTTTAGAGTTTATAATGACTGGCTATGTAAAATTCTTTCCAAGTAATGCATACCGTAGTCCCAGAGGTTGGGGCTTGCGATCGATATTTGGGAACTTTTGTCTCGTCCCACGGGACAGCTGATTTTAGAGGACGCTTAACAGTCTTTTCTTACGATTTAATTTGGTTTGTCCCGTCCTTGTTGTCTTCGTGCAACAGGGTTGTTGAAGCAATCAGCCTATCCCATTTCTCTTCATGCTCCGGGGTCAGTCCTTCCCCGTTGAATTGACGGTCGTAATGCGCTTCAACTCCTTTCGATAGATGCACCTCGTGTTCTTCGGGTTCATTTTCACTCTTTTTTGTCGACATCATTTATAATTTTTTTAACCGAATGGAAAATCCAAACTGGTGGTACATCACTAATATAGCTGCGTGCTAGAGCATCCGCTTCGGAGTTGAAGCTATGGGGTACATAAGTCAATGAGAATCTGGAGAAGTTACTCTTGAGTTGTGTGACATCTTCCATGTAGGTCAAGAAAGCCGGTCAGTCCTGTGGATTGAAAATCATCTTAACTAGCTCCTGCGAGTTTGTAGCAAAAGTTATGTCCAGCTTGTGTTGGTCGATCATGCTCAGCATAACCCAGAGGAGGGCTTCCACTTCAGTGGTCAGAGGTGAGAGACTACGCCGAACATTTTGAGCGCCCATATGAACGCCGCTGTCGCGGTCTTAATGATACCAACCTAAACCAGAGAGGTTGTCGGCGGCTGTCCAAGAACCGTCCAAAAATAGAAGTGTGCTGATCCCGGAATCGAAGACTCTGGGACGGCCCCATTATGGTCCGCAACTCGAGTTCCCTCCCAAGAGAGAGCTCCCATTTCTGTCGAGTTAACCACCTCATGAGGATCCCAATCAAAGTCGTGGACCCTACAATAAAACATCCCATTTGATAGGGAAGAACTCATAGCAAATTCCTCACAAGTAGCGAGTCGCAATGCTCTAAACATCGCAAAATCGTCGCAAGATGTGCGTGGAAATGGAATATTTGCAAGGAATCCTGCGAGGGATTGGAGCGTTCCTCGCAAAAGCATAGCTAATTTGCGAGGCATTTGCGAGGAATTGTGAGTCCTAAACCAAATGAATTTGCGTATCGTCTGCGTCGGGTTTGCGAGGAAACGGTCACCGATGTATTTGCGACGATGTAGTTAGAGAGGCGTTTGCTACGACAGCTGTTGTAAGGAGGTTGCTACGAATTCTGTTGCGAGGAGCTTGCGATGAATGGCCTTGCGAGGAGCTTGCGACGACTTGCCTTGAGAGGAATTAGCTAGGAGTTTTTTGCTATGATTTTGCTAGGAATTGTTAGAGATAAAAAATAAATATTAATAATCTTTTAAAAATAAAATGATTTAATGAATTTAATAATTGAAAATTATTAAATTATTAAATCCAAAATTATAATTAATAAAAATAAAAATATTTATTACAAAATATAGAACTGTTTTCAAAATACAAAATACTATATATAATTTAAATATTATACGGGTTCGGCTGATCCGCGGATGTTATGTGGACGCTCCTGCTTCAGTCACGGTAGCTGCTCTGGCATTTGCGACGAGGCGTCGGAAGTTCTCATCCGTGTTCGACACGTAATCAAACAACATGTCGTAACACTTGTTCCTTTTCTCCAGCTGACGAATTCTCTCGTTTTGGCGANTTTTCTCCAGCTGACGAATTCTCTCGTTTTGGCGAACTATCTCCGCATTCGCCTAGTCGAGCTCAAGTTGTAGAACCGGATCACGCTGGGAGAGAATGGGACAAATGGGAACACCGGGTTCGCCAAGCTGGAGAGATCCCATACATAGAGCTTTCCCCTTTTTACGGGAAGCACCTGAAAGAAACGGATTAATTAGTAAACAAATATTCTAGGGTTGACTGTCTATTTAGACCTTTAGTATATCGAATAAAGCTGAGACACCCCGTAGTATTCGCCTCTATGGATT
>OVAP01003583.1:0-16338 GCA_900406295.1 Aurinia saxatilis
CTACAAAAAACACAAGGCAGGTGGAGACCACAGAAGGAAACCAAGCCTAGATGAGCCATCCGTGAAGACCCCCAAAGCCAAGGAGTCAGATTGACCACCGACTAATCAACATAAGCCATTGAAGCGGCTCAGATGACCACATGTTGGAACACTCTGATTCTTCGGAGTAGGAAACACACAGCAAACCACACCACATCACCGGATCTGCACACAAGTTTAAGATCAAGGCGACAGACACCGAGGGAGAGACACAGCTGGAGAGCAAGCAGGTTGAAAGGACGAAAGCCAATCAAAACCTGCATACCCATCACTGAGGACACCTTTGCACACGGTGGTCGAGAACTAAGGACGCCACCTCGAGAGCACGCCGGAGATCTACGCGGCCACATCCCTCGATCTAAACCCAGAACTAAGAGATCGCAACACCCTACACTTGAGCAAGACAATGTACCATGTGGGGATTATTTTAATAATCAACATGTACCATGCTAGGCAAAGGACCACTAATCTATAGATTAACCCAAATCCCTTTGGTGTTAATTCCTTTGAAAGTCATAAATTTGACTAATTTCCCAATTGCCAAATCTATGAAATTCAAGTGAGAAAACTCAAGCCCAATCAACCACTAAGCACCTTGAATCATTTTCCAATGGCCAAGATGACAAAGCAAAACATTTATTCATTCAAGCATTTCATCAAACACCTATTGGTTGTGAGAAATGACTAACATCTATTTCTAGGTGATCAAAGTAGAAATAACATTATGCTTACAAGATGTTTAAGGAATCACTAATACTAACCCCACAACTCAAGATCCATCACTAATCACCCCTAATCTACCATACTCAATGATTAGTAGAGAAACTACTCACACATAACCATATAAAGATAGGAAATTGAAAGATAAGACATGACTAAAGATGAGATTAATAGTTTGTCAAACCAAAAATCAAATCTTTGAATCTTAAAAGGGAAGATCTAAGAGGATTACAAGAGAGCTTAAGGTTTTTGTTTATGGTAAAGCTTATCTTCTAAATAAACAACAAAAAAGAGTATTTATAGGCAACAGCCGGAAAAGTCAACAAAAACAAAAAAAATCAACAAAATCTTAGGGAAGCTTGGGAGTTTGTCTGGCATCGGGTGGCACCCGATGCCACAAACACAGGGAATTGTCTTTTGGAGAGGAAAAATGCACCTGGCATCGGGTGGCCACATCGGGTGGCACCCGATGCCAGGAACATCTCTTCAACCTTGCCCCTTTCTTCATATTTGCTTGATTCTTTGCTTGTTTGCTCATATCTTGATCCTTCATGCACCTTGTCCAAGTTCCATCATGTCCAAAACAGCCCAAGAAGTACCTAAATCATGCAAATATGCTATGCAAATGCAAGAATGCAAGTCTAAGTACTAAATGCAAGTCAAAATGCACAATGTAGCTAAATACAAGGTAAACTATCAACAAATGAGTCAAACTAGATCAAAATGAATGTAAAGCAACCGTGAAAACAGTCCTAAAATGCAACATATCAGTACGATTAGATACCATTGAGACTTAGTTGTAGAACGAGGTATTGCCGAGACTTATGGATCTTATTGATACAACTAGTTATTACTGATAATCATAGGTACTACTGGAACAACTAGGTATTAGTATTACCGAGAATCATAGGTAGTACTGGTGGCTTGCCTCCGCAATACATATGTACTTAAAAGAGGAAGAGTTCAACAAACATTGATCCCGTCAGTTGGAGAATCTCAAGGAAGAGGAAGAGGAATGTATTCCTATTTTGTGAGCAATCCCAATATGACCAATCCCGATGTCAATGATCCCGATGTAGGAAGAGGAAGAAGAGGAAGAGGAAGAATGTAATTTAATGAAATTGGTGTATTTTGTATTTGTGACTTTTTTTTTTTTATCGTGTGTTCTTCTGACACAACCATGTATTACTGGATATAACCGTGTGAAAGTATTTATGACTTTTATCTTGTGTGTTTTGTCTGGTAGAAATAGAAAATACTTTGTACAAATGTGTGAAAGATTTTGTGACTTTTTTCTTGTGTGTTATTTGTCTGGTAGAACTAGAAACTACGGGGTATAACTGTGTGAAAGATTATGTGACTTATTTCGTTATGTTCTTCGTCTAGTGCAACTAGGAACTAATGGGTATAAATGTGTGATTTTTTATGTGCCCTTTTTATTTACCTTTTGTGTAATTATATGTTAGTATTTGACTTGTTAGTTCTTTTGTTTTGTACTCTTTTTACTTAGGGTGCAACTTGTTATCCATGACTGTTATAAATTTTTACTTTGTACGAAAACATATTTTGGACTAAAACTACCTAATACTTATGGTTAATGTATGAAAACAAATCCCATTTTTATGCCAATCAAGTAAACATGGTGTTTTTATATATGTGAATATATGAAACTATAGTAAATGTAATAAAAGGGGACAATTTCAGCAACACAACTACAAAATTTAGAAATTTAATTGGGTATAACTAATTGTACGTGGAAACTGTAAAAGTATAACTATGTACAAATCAGAACTACTGGATTACTGAATATAACTATGAATAAATTTTTAATATTTCTAATTTGTTTGAAGGTGCACATGTTAAATGTGGAAAGTTAGTAGGTTTTTTTGGACATGTTTTATGCAAAAGAAAAAAAAATATATAGGAAGAGGAAGAAGAGGAAGAAGAGGAAGAGGAGGAATCTAATTTAATGAAATTGGTGTATTTTGTATTTGTGACTTTTTTTATTGTGTGTTCGGTTTGACACAACTATGTATTACTGGATATAACTGTGTGAAAGTATTTATGACTTTTATCTTGTGTGTTCTGTCTGGTAGAAATAGAAATTACTTTGTATAAATGTGTGAAAGATTTTGTGTCTTTTTTCTTGTGTGTTATCTGTCTGGTAGAACTAGAAACTACGGGGTATAACTGTGTGAAAGATTATGTGACTTATTTCGCGTGTTCTTTGTCTGGTACAACTAGGAACTACTGGGTATAAATGTGTGATTTTTTTATGTGCTCTTTTTATTTACCTTTTGTGTAATTATATGTTAGTATTTGACTTGTTAGTTCTTTTGTTTTGTACTCTTTTTACTCAGGGTACAACTTGTTATCCATGACTGTTATAAATTTTTACTTTGTACGAAAACATATTTTGGACTAAAACTACCTAATACTTATGGTTAATGTATGAAAACAAATGCCATTTTTATGTTAATCAAGCAAACATGATGTTTTTATATATGTGAATATATGAAACTATAGTAAATGTAATTAAAGGGAACAATTTCAGCAATACAACTACAAAATTTAGAAATTTAATTGGGTATAACTAATTGTACGTGGAAACTGTAAAAGTATAACTATGTACAAATCGGAATTACTGGATTACTGAATATAACTATGAATAAATTTTTAATATTTCTAATTTGTTTGAAGGTGCACATGTTAAATGTGGAAAGTTAGTAGGGTTTTTTGGACATGTTTTATGCAAAAGAAAAAAAATATATAGTGGTTTAGTTCTTTTATAATTTATGCAAAAATTGTAACCTACAAATCTGAAAGTTTTTTTTTGTATAACTAAACATAATTGTATTATTAATGTGATATGAAAAAACTATTTGGTCCATCCACAAGGTAAATAAGATTATCTCAGTTTCTTTTTTTCTTAGGGTAATTGCTCAAAATAACATAAAAAACCATTAATTAGAAATCTAGCTTGACTACGTAGTATGATGATATGATACATATTATTCTACGTAAATCCAACTTTACCTGTCTGACACACAACTCTCTCACGCATATATCTCTCTCTCTCTCTCTTCCATTCACTATTCATGTTAGAATTTTATAAAATCATTACTTTTCATTATTATCTCTCTCTCTCTTTTACATTAAACTCCCATCTTCTCCTCCCCATATTCATTTGTTTCTTCTCCCTCTCTCTCTCCTTCTCCTTCTGATTTTGTTGTCCTCTGTGTGTTCTTTTCACTGTCCCGGTGTCTCTCTCTGCCGTCGTCACTGTCGTTTTCATCGGCAACATATTTTGGTGAGTTGTTCACTGTTACGTAGACCATGTTTTTATATACTCTCTGTTTTTCTCATTACTAATCAATATTACTCTTTATCCTTGTGTTGCAGACCTTCCCGATTAGGATTTTTATTCTAACAATTTCACCATCTAAATCATCACCGACTTTCCTCAATTTTGGTGAGTTATTCATTGTTTGTGTATACCCTTTTCCTATGTAGTCTCTGTTTCTTATTATTACCAATCAATTTTCTCTTTATTTTGTGTTGGAGACGACGCCAATTAGATATTATTATTCCGATGGTTTCACCCTCTAAATCACTAACTCTTCTCATTTTTTTCATCTATTTACCAAACCAATCAGACATGTCTTCTTTTTTTGCTTTTTTTTTTGTCGGAGTCAGATCTGTCTTCATTCAACACATATTATTGATTATTATGTAGCACTCAAATTTCTGCAAGTTATGTAGTCCTTTTTCTTACGCCTTTAATCATATACATTATATCATGGTCTAAGTTTCACTCTCCACATCTTTGCTTTTTCAGGTTTCTTGTGGTTGATTTTGAAGAGGGTTAACCAATGACTCATTCCCGGATGCATGATATAAATCCATATTTGCACCATTGTCACAATTTCTACATTTACCACTGATTTACGGTACCTTTTTACATATATTTTGTTGTATTTGTTGTCTACATAGAGCAAACCATGTTTGTAGTATACATAGACTATATATCGTTACATTAATATATGTCTAAATTGTGATTCTAACCGTTAGTTTTGGTTTTATGTATAAATATATTCGTAAATTGTGGTTCAAACAGTAAATTGTGGTTTTATTTGCTATATAATGGTTTTGTTGATGCATCTCGCACGGAAGACCCCACCAATATTTTCCAACTAATTTGGTCGTTGAATCTGACCCAGGAGGGCATTTCGCTCACTCGACCGGTATGTAACTCTACATGATTGGTTATTAGTTGCTACACATTCTTCTTAGTTTTCCTAACCCTTTCTCTCATTTGTGGAAACAAGTACCAACTGGTCTTCCTTTCTCTTCCCAAAATCTGCCAAATGTTACCCCAAGCGCATAGGAAAATCACCCAACTTCTAACATACATAACCATCGTGGTTACATAGTTTTTTTTAATCTACATATTTAACATGTTAACATATTCCTCTGCCATGTAGTCCTCTGCACATAACATTGCTTGTAAAGGTATCACCCCCATGAAATCTACTGGTACCACCCCCATAAAATCTATTATTCCTTCCGTTTCGCAGCTTTTACCAAATGTTACCCCACCCATAGAGGTAAATTACCCCGACTTCTAACATACATAATTGTCGTCGCTACATATTATTCTTTGTTACATATGTTATATGTTAACAGCTAGATCTGCCATGTAGGCCTCTGCACAAGACGTTGCATTTAAATGTACTACGCCCACGACATCTACTCTTGACGACTTAAACACCACGCTCACTTCACTCAAGAAGTCCACTAAATCGAACTGTGGCCTTCCTCTATTAGTTGAACCCTCCGAAACTAGTACAAAGACTAAATATAAAACCGGAACCATAAAAGCAACTGGCTGCGCTTCAACAGTCCAACACGATTCTACCGAGCCACTATCTGCTGCATCTTCGACTGTTGATACAGATGTCACGAAGCAGTCCGAAAAAAAAAAACTGACCTCAGCGGCCTAAAGTGGCAATCGATGCTTCCCCGACTAAAGACGTTACTAACCAGCCAAGCGGACACGCAGGTGCTGACCTGCTATGGCTAAAGTCTTTGTACATACTTCTGATTTCCAAATGATGGGTTGTAACAAATGTTAATGTGCTACAAAACTCCTTTTATCTTTCCAAATTACGTAGTTCTCATGGATTTATAACTATGTATGTTACATAACATGTTTTATCGTTTTGATTTTTTATTGTTTCCTCATGTTTACACATAATTTCCTCCCTCGGCATTGTTACGTTGATTTATGTACTACAATCCTTCTACGCAATCTCGTACTTTCCAAAATTTTCACACCGTATCGTGTCTTCATGTGTGATCGGTGTTCTGTTATCAATATATTTCCACTCAATAGTCTTCCCGCCAACTGTTCATTTAAGCTAGAACTCCCACTTTCTAAATTAGTAAATTATGTGCAAACATGAGGAAACAACAAAACATGAGATACATACACATATCAGATATGTAGTGTGTCTCTTTACTTTTGTATATCTTTAATATGAATTAGTTTTGATCCTTTGGGTTAGTGTTGACTCCTTATGATTTACTTTTTTTCATTTGGTTTTATTGTGTAGTCCTTAGGGTTTAGTGTATAGTCCTTAGGGTTTAGTTTATACTCATTAGGGTTTAGTTTTCCCTCCTTGGGGTTTAGGGTTTAGGGTTTAGTTTCTACTCCTTAGGGTTTAGTTTTGCCTCAGTAGGGTTTAGTTTCTACTCCATAGGGTTTAGTATTGCCTCGATAGGGTTTAGTTTTGCCTCCGTAAGGTTTAGTTTCTACTCCTTAGGGTTTAGTTTTGCCTTGGTAGGGTTTAGTTTCTACTCCTTAGAGTTTAGTTTTGCCTCGGTAGGGTTTAGTTTCTACTCTTTAGGGTTTAGTTTGTGATCATTAAGGTATAATTTAGGCTAGTTGACACAAGAATGGTGTACGTATCTAACATGTCGATCTGTCCGAATCGGATACGTAATATGGATAACTTTTCCTCCTTGGCGTTAACTCCTTAAGGTTTAGTTTTCACTCTTTAGGGTTTAGTGTATATTCTTTAGGGTTTAGTGTATACTTTTTAGGGTTTAGCGTTTAGTTTTGCCTTAGTAAGGTTTACTTTTTACTCCTTAGGGTTTAGTTATCTCTCAGTAGGGTTTACGGTATACTCTTTAAGGTTTACGGTTTAGGGTTTAGGGTTTACTTTTTACACCTTAGGGTCTAGTTTTGCCTTAGTAGGGTTTAGGGTTCAGTTTCTACTCCTTAGGATTTAGTTTTTACTCCTTAGGGTTTAGGGTTTAGTTTCTAGTCCTTAGGGTTTAGTTTTGCTTTAGTAGGGTTTAGTTTTTAATCTTTAGGGTGTAGTTTTGCCTCAATAGGGTTTAATTTCTACTCCTTAGGGTTTAGTTTTACCTCAGTATGGTTTAGTTTCTACTCATTAGGGTTTAGTTTATGATCATTAGGGTTTAGTTTATACTCTTTATGGTTTACTGTATACTCCTTAAAGTTTAGTTTTTATTTGTTAGTGTTTAGTTTTGACTCCTTCGGGTTTAGTGTTTAGTTTTGACTCCTTAGGGTTTAGTTTACACTTTTTTAGGTTTAATGTATACTTATTAGGGTTTAATTTTGACTCTTAAGGGTTTAGTTTTGACTCCTCAGGGTTTACTTTTGACTCCATAGGGTTTACTGTTTAGTTATGACTTTTTGGGATTTAGTTTTGACTACGTAACACATACAACTACATACACGTGTCTGAAGTCCACACAGACTTGCCACTTTCCATTCTTTTTTTTCACGACTACAGGATTTGCGATCCAGTCTGGGTATTTGGATTCCATTATGAATCCAACTTTTAGCAGCCGATCAACTTCAGCATTGACTGCCGCAGCCCGTTCGTCACCCAGCTTGCGCCTTTTTTGCTTGACTGGTTTGAAAGATGGGTCGACTTTCAGTTCGTGACAGGCTATCTGTGTGCTTATGCCGGACATATCCTCAGCCGTCCATAGGAACGTGTTCGCATTGCGCTTGAGCAATTCGACGATCTTTGCGCGTAGGGGATCCTGAAGCTGACTGCCAATCTCCACGCATTGTTATGGGTGCCCGTCGTCGATGGGCACTTGTATTACAGAGTCCTCGTTTGTTGACCTTATGGGGGATTCCGCAAGCTGTAATTGCTATAAAGCAACGGACAGCTGCTTGTCGTCGTCGTGATTTGCACGAATTTTCTTTACCACCGCAACCGGTCGTCGATCAGTCACTGGGGATCTTAGCTTATGCTCGGCCAAGAGGCAGAATTTGGACTCTCGCTGACTCCCTCGAATCGTTCCGACCCTCCTTGGCGTCGGGAACTTTACGCACAAGTGGTAGGGAGAAGGTACAACTTTCATTGCGTTCAACCATGGTGTGCTGAGGATGATGTTGTAGATTGATGGGTGATTTGCAACTGAGAAATCCACGATTTTAAGTACGCCAAGGGCTTGCACTGGAAGTTTGATTGTTCCTAACCTCATCGTCGTTTCGCCAGAGAAACCTGCTAACGGTTTGGGACTGGAGAGCACCTCGGGGAGGGGGATGTTCATCCTGCAAAGGGTTTCACGGAAGATCACATCCACCGTGCTTCCAGTGTCGATGAGGACTCTTGCTACTTTGAAGTCATTGACGAGGAGTTCAATCATCAGAGGATCTTGATGGGGATGAACGATTCCCTTAGCGTCCTCTGTTTCGAAGGACAAACTATGAGAGGGGATATCGCGATCGGATGTCACTCTAGAGACTGAGTCGGCCTGCCATTGGAAGGCTTTGATGGAAGACACGGTGTCAAAGCAGTACTGTGATCCGCCCATGATCATATTAATTCGAGGTCGGGGACCTCGCTGCTGGTCTCCTTCCTCTCCTCTGTCGCGTTTGGCCACGTCGTTCTGCTGCAGGGCTGGTCGGGTGTCATCCTTCTTTGGTCCGGGGAAATATTTGACGCTGAAGCCTCCCAATTTTCCCTCGGCCTGACATTTTGCCAAAAGGGCCCGATGACTTTGCAGTTGGCGGTGCTATGTCCTTTGTTCTGGTGGTGGTCATAGAAGGCATTTTCGTCGTAGGCATTCTGGAGGAGCCACTGATTGGAACGTCCTCTTCCCCAACTTCCTGTTCGACCCCCACCTCGGCCTCTACCTCGTCCTTGGTTTTTTCTGGTGTTTCCTCTGTATAATAGCATTCCTCGTCTTCAGGATGGCCCACGAGGTAGTTGTGGGAACCACCTTGAGGTGCTCCTTCGTGGTCGACGTAGCGGTCGGTGGCTGTCTTCGTACGTGTAGTCTGATGTGGCACAGAAGGAGCTGGTCGGCCTATCAAACTCCCTTGTGCTGACTGGTCGTTTTGCCAGTGATCGGCGAAGCTTGCCAGTGAAGAGAAGCGTTTGCTTTAGGGCTTCGAGAGTAGCTTCGTCCCCCATGCCGTCAATTTATGTTAGGTTTGATTTGAATCTGACTATGAAAGCGCGAAGGGATTCGTTCTGCTCCTTTCGGATGTTCCATAGATCTTTCCCAGTCGGCTCGGTTCCAGCCAGGATCACGTACTGCGCTAGGAACTTGCTTTGGAGGGTATTGAAGTTATCAACTGAGTATGAATCAAACTTTATGAACCATCGGAGGGATGCCCCATCTAAGTGCTCGGAGAATAGAAGGCAAAGACCGGCATCTCTTTGTCCCGGCGGGAATTTTGCTCGATTCATGGCGACATGGAACGCAACAAGGTGTGCTTTTGGATCGGTAAACCCTTTGAAGATCGGAATCTTCATTTTTCCAGGATCCGGGATGTTCACGGCCGTGATGGCCGGGACGAAAGGAGTTCTTCTTCCCTCTTCAAGCATCTGGTCGATTGCAGGGGCCGATGAGGTCGCTCGATGAACCTGGTTCTGAACCGCCTTAAATCCATCGTTGGTCCTTGCGATCATAGCTTTCATCTCATCTAGTTCGGCACGAAGATCTCGGTGTCCGGATTCCTCGTCAAGATCGTGATCGTCGTCCGAAACCTCTATTCTGTTGGATGCGGTTTCAGAATCTTTGACCTGCTCGCTGTTCGTTCCTTCGATCTCGTCGGCTCCCGACCCTTCTCTGTTTTGTTCATCCGTGTTCCGTGATGGTATGCGGTTGATGATTGGCCCGCTAAGTGCCAAGGCTCCTCGTCTCAGAGGAGGAGGAGGAAGGCGAGTGGGATATGTGATTCTGAATGTGTTGGAGGGTGTCTGGAAGCCATCGTTGAAGTTGAGAGAGCTCTGAACGTTAGTTGGGACTTTTCTCGGAGGTTTGCGCATCGCGGCTAGCTGGGTAGAAATTGAGTTTAGCTGGTTGAGGATGCTGAGGTTAGTCGTCTCCTGCTGCGAGGCTCGGTGAGCGAGATCGGCGAGCGTAGCTGCGAGGATCGGTGAGCGAGCTCGGCCGGCGTAGCTGCGACGGCTTCTGGGTTGACCTCGACACGCGTGACTCCCTGGTTGTTGGTCACAATTTGCGTGATTGTAAACGGCGTGGCCGTTCCTGGCTGATGTCCATCGGGAGGGTTTTGGTGCTTGTTGGTCATTATTCTTTGCTAGGGTTACGGTTTGTGAGAAAAGTTATCAGGGTCCCCACAGTCGGCGCCAAATTGTGTGGGTAAAATCACACAATCACTACTTGTTCGAGATTTCTGGAAGAGGGAATCGATACAAAGAGTGAGACACAAACACGGAAAGAACTAGCAAAGGATTACTTTGTATTGATTGTGAGTTAAAAGTTTTTTGTAGCGTAAGCTCTTAGGATTCTTAGGCTTGAAAGAGATGATCATACAAGTTTAACCTAGAAGAGTATTTATACAAGATCATGCCGACCTCCAGATAAGTTAAACTCCTAGATCTTCTCGTATATCCTTGATTCTACTCTCTTTTTCCTTTCAGGTTGGCTCGTCTTATCTGGCCCGGGTCTGCACGGCTGTTGGACAGGATTTGGGCTCACCTTCGTACCGCTCGGCCCACCATATAATGACGAGCTCGTCCCTTTAGGAATAAAATGAAAATAGGCCGAGGATGTTACTTAGGCAAACTCCTCGGCCCGAATAATAAGCTTCAGATATGGCCGAGGACATGTGCCGACTAATGACCTCGGCCTTTCGTGTGTTATGAGTCATGCCGAGCTCCCGATTTAGTTAAGTGCTCGGCATTGCTGACAAAAGGTGATGATACATAATGTCGAGGACATGATATAGATGAAATCCTCTGCTTTACGAGTATAACAGTGTATTTCCGAGCTCTTGACTTGATAAAGCCCTTCGGCGTGTTGGTAGATACCGTTTATGCCGAGGAAGTGACCCAGACAGGCTATCTTCGGCGTTTGCCCATAGATATAGAACCGAGGTAGCTCTTTAAATCTTGACCTCGGTTTATCCGTTCAATACTTAATCATTTCGGGAGGACTATTTATTTGTGATATGTTGTGGGGGATATTTAACCCCCACAGGATTTAGTGTTCACTCCTTAGGGTTTACTTTTTTCTCATTTGGGTTTATTGTATAGTCCTTGGGGTTTAATTTTGACTCCTTAGATTTAATGTTTAGTTTTTACTTCTTAGGGTTTAGTTTTGACTCCTTAAGGTTTAGTTTACACTCCTTAGGGTTTAGTGTATACTCCTTAGGGTTTAGTGTATACTCCTTAGAGCTTAATTTTAACTCTTTAAGGTTTAGTGTTTGATAATTAGGGTTTAAGTTTGGTCTTTAGGGTTTATATTTGATCATTAGGGTTTAATGTTTATTGAATAAGGTTTATAATTTGAATGTTAGGGTTTGCTCCTTAGGGTTTATTATTTAATAATTAGGGTTTAATGTTTGCTCCTTAGAGTTTATGTTTCATAATTTAGAGTTTATTGTTGAATCATTAGGGTTTATATTTTGATCATTAGGGTTTCGTATTTGCTCCTTAGGGTTTAGAATTTCATCATTAGGGTTTAGTTTTGCTCCTTAAGGTTTATATTTGATTGTGAGGGTTTATATTTTCATCATTAGGCTTTAGTTTTTGCTTCTTAGGGTTTATAGTTTGATCATTAGAGTTTAGTTTTTGCTCCTTAAGATTTATTTTTGCTCTTTAGGGTTTGATTTACCACCTTTAGGTTACTTCATTAGGGTTTAGTGATTTGGATTTAACATATTTGGGTTACTTCATTTTATACTGTTACGTAGTCATTCATATTAGATAGCAACATTGTGTACATTATACTACGTTTTGTAAAGATGTCTTGTTCTACTTCCTCGATTCCAATCTTTCTCAGATGTCATTCACTCATTATCTTATCCACCACAAATTAATTGTGTAAGAATCATTATGCATCCAAAAATTATTTATATCTTAAAACTACAACGATTGGTTGAAATCTAAGCTCTCTCGTAGCCCAAAGAAAACATGTTTTGGTATATTTACTGATGAGAATCGTTGTAGCTACAATTCCATAAAAAGCCAACAATGTTGAGAACTATTTGTGTCTTCTGCTAATGTCTTTAAACGATGTAAATCCTTTCTTCGGACTAGAAATAGTAAATACAAACCATCTCCTGAAAAACAGTCCCCAATCTCTATTCATTCACCTACACTACACACACGAATCTGGATGAAAACTTCCATTAGAGAACAAACTAGATAACTGATCTCTTAGCAAAACTCACATATGTAGCTTGATAATTTAGAAGCTTTATCCCTATAAAGAAGAAATATTCTCGGGAATACTGCGTGTAAATGTTGTTATCCCCATTTTATAATCGGAATAAGCTCCTCCAAAACCAAGGAGGTAGATAAATACAGAGCAATAGACAATACACAAAAAATCTCTTATGCAAAACACATACCCCGATACCCAAATTCTAAATTGAAACCCGATAAATTCGAACTTGAATTCAAATTGAAACTAAATTAAAACCCACTTGAATTCGGATCAAAACCCCTATTGAAAAATAAAGAGGAGGGATGCTTACTTTTTTGTTCTATATCACGGTGACGAAGAGGAAAATCGAAGACGGTTTTGAAGACGACCAAGAGAGATGAGGGAGATGAATTTGGGAGATAAGATAGAGAAAGGATTCAACAAAAAAGAAAAGAAGAGACGAAAAAAATTTGGGAATCGGAAAACAGAGAAAGGGAAAAAAAAAATAAGTTTTTTAATTATTATGGATCGATTTTTCTGGATTGGATCCGAGTTTGGGCTTGGATCTCTGGTTGGGTTGTGTAATTTTCCTAATATATCAAGATTATTTAGTTTTTAGACATATTTCTGTTTAAAGAAAAATAAAAAAGAAATACAAGTTATAAGAGGCGTATTTCAGAATAAAATTTTATGCCAAAGGTCATGTCAGCACTTGATCCAAACCCTAACTCAATTCTTGTGTTCATATATCGATTTTGAGCAGAATTCGAGCCTATTTGATACGATATTGGAGTAAGTACATCTCTTTCTCAATCGTTCTTCTGTTTTCTGGGATTTGCACACGAGAATTCTGGGTTCTTAAAATTTGTGTTTTTTCTCGAAATTTCTTGGTTCTAACGATTCTGATTGACTTATGCGTTCGAAATTTCTGGGTTTGGGCTCACGATTTTGTCTGGGTTTTGGGTTTCGATAATTTTACTTCGTCTTCTTCTTCTTCGTCTGCATTTCTGACTTTTCACTATTTGACAACCTCAAAGAATATCTCAGTTCCTCATCGATTCCGACAGAAATTTTGAGCACTCGTTGAAAAAAGAAGTGATGGGTTTCATTTATTCGCTGTGAAGAAACATAAAAATGGCGACTACGAGCTGATTGAGTCTGAAAGTAGTCTCGACGATGATAAAGAGGAGGAGGATTGGTATGATTTTGATGAAGAAGGTGAAGGAAATGAAGATGAAGAAGGAGAGTTTATACCAATGGAGAAGATGAAGAAATGGTTAGAGAAACAGCCTCGTGGGTTCGGAGAAGGTAAAAGGTTCGAAACTTCAATTGAAGACAAGTTGCTCGACGAAATTGAGCAGAGCTGGAAAGCTCAACCTGCTAAGCTCAAGAACAACGATAATCTCATCAGAAGTTTCGTATTTTTCTTTGTCATGCATCAGCTTATGAACTTGTATAGTAGTTCTCATTTGATATTGTTTGTATTGAAAGGAAATGGAGAATGTCAGATTGGGGTTGTGTTTGTGTGACGAATCTTCCTAAGAAGCAGAACGTTCATAGAGATCTCAAGCAGAATGTTCATAGAGATGAAGGAAAAAAACTTAAAAATACATCAACTATTTTTCATTTACCATAAAAATACACAAATTTTTGGCGTTGCCATATTAATACACAAAGTGAATTTTTTTCCACATTAATACACCAATTCATTAATTTTGTAATTTTAATACACCAATTTTAAAAAACGTGAAAAAATAATTTTGAAATTCTAGTTTTGTCCTCAACTTTCTCCTTTAAATCATTTTTTTATTAGATTTTGAATAAAATTTAGATATAATATTTACATAATGCCAAAAATTATAAAATAAATTTTAAAATGTTTTATATTATGTTATAGGGTTTTAGGGTTTATAATCTAAAGTTTAGGGTTAAAACCTAAACCCTAAAATTATAAACCTTAAAAATAGTTTTAAGCCTTAAAGCCCTAAAATATAAACCATAAAATCTTAAACCCTAAAGGAAAATATTTATTAAACACTAACCACAATCCAGAAATTTTTTAACCCTAAATCCTAAAATTGTAAACACTAAATTAAAACCGAGAGTTTAAAATGAGTAATCTAATATGATTTGTAACATTTAGGGTTAAAAATTTTAGGAACTAGGNAGTAATCTAATATGATTTGTAACATTTAGGGTTAAAAATTTTAGGAACTAGGGTTGGAAATTTGTAAGGTTGGGGTTTAGTGTTTAATAAATACTTGGATTTAAGATTTAAGAATTTATGGTTTATATTTTAGGGCTTTAAGGCTTAACACCATTTTAAAGGTTTATAATTTTAGAGTTTAGATTTTAACCCTAAACTTTATATTCTAAACCGTAAAATCCTATAACATAATATAAAATTTTAAATTTTATTTTATAATTTTTGGCATTATGTAGATATTTATATCTAAATTTTATTCAAAATCTAATAAACAAATGATTTAAAGTAGAAAGTTGGAGGGCAAAACTGGAATTTCAAAATTACTTTTACACGTTGCTTAAAGTTTGTGTATTAAAATTACAAAACTAATGAGTTCGTGTATTAATCTGAAAAAAATGCACTTGATGTATTAATATGGCAACGCCAAAACTTTGTGTATTTTTATGGCAAATGAAAAATAGTTGATATATTTTTCAGGGTTTTTCTCTTTAAAGAAGTTAGGGTTAAATTATGGTTTATACTGGTTTAGATTGCTCTAGTTTATATTGGTTTGGGATCAAATCTTTTAATTGTTTTGGGCTAAGGCCAAGTTCTAAATTTAAAAATAGATCAATATATGTGCATGCTGACTTGGCATCCAATTCAACAAATTTGTTAAACTAACGTCTATTAGCGGTTTGGTGATTTAGACCGAAATATCATTGTTTTGTCATGTCGTGTGATGTCTCGGATAACTTGGTGTATATTTAAACGATTACAAATTCTTTATGAGACTACAGTCATAGGCTCCTACATTTGGTTTCTAAATAGGCAGTTTTTCCAATATGAAACCCTAAGAATATACTAAATTTTTCTCTCTATGCTTTTCCCTCTCCCTTCTCTCTTAACTTCGAGAGCTCCGTCGTCTGGTGGTGAGTTGCTTCGTTAGAACCACCGCCGGTCCCCTTGTTTTTTTTCTCTTTTTGTGTTCTCCTTTTGTTTAGCTTTGTTGTTTTTCTTTAATTCTGAATCGTGATGTGATTCATTGGAGATCAAGAGGCTGTTTTGTGGTGGTTCGATCGGTTTTCGATTTCCTAAGCGACAAATTGATGGTTCGACCCTAGATCGTCTTTTTGCGGTGTCTCCTTGGTGACGAAGCAATGCTCTCTTCTTCTTCATCGAACCAAACATGATGGCATTCCTTTGCATGCACCTTTGAAGTGTTTTTTTTAATTATATTTGTTGTTTTGCTCCGGTTTCCGGTAAATGTTTGGGTTGAGAGCAAACATTCAAATGCAAATCTGATATTGAGTGGATCTTCTTCAAAGTTTCTTGAACCTGATTCTAATTTGATCCCGGTGGTCTTACTGTCCATCCTACCTCGATCATGTGATACTGGTTTGGTACCATCTTTTTTCTACAACATATAATTGATCGAGATCATGATCAATTGTAGGTTGCTATAGGTATAACCTCTCCGCCACTACAATTCCAACTCGGGAAGTATATTTGTCTGTAGTCGTTTTGCTCTTGCTTCCTCTAGGTCGATTACAAGAGATAGATTTCATTCTCTAGGTCGATCAAATCTTTTAATTGTTTTGGGCCAAGGCCCAGTTCGAAATTTTAAAATAGATTAATATATGTGGATGCTGATTTGGCATCAAATTCAACAAATTTCACGGTCAAACTAACGTGTATTAGCGGTTTGGTGATTTAGACCGAAA
>OVAP01003584.1:2183-20781 GCA_900406295.1 Aurinia saxatilis
TGGAATCAAAGGTGAATCATTTCTTGTTCATGATTTTGATCTTGTAGATTAAATTTGCATCCATGAGCAATTAAAATTTCTTCTTGATTACTAATATTAGATTAGTAACTCTGGTTATGTCAATAAAGAATCTAACTTTCTAGTGGTTAGTCTTGAAGTTGGTTCTTGAGTTTGTCTAGTTTTTTTATTTATTTTTATTGTCTTTTTTACTTTTAGCATGTTCTGTTTAGTATGTTCTTGATTTACTAATTGAAATTTGAGATATTTTAGTTTGGTTTAGTAAATTTTGTTATGTGATTAAAGAAGCAAATGTTGGAGAGATTAGTCTATGTGAAGTTGGTTCTTGAGTTTTTTCCTTTGATGGTTTTGATTGATTTTTGTTGTCTTGTTATTTTTAGCTGAGGCTTCAACTAAGAAGAAAAAGAAGAAGAGTAAAAGCAAGTGAGAAGTTGAATTTTTTTGTATTTGTTTTGTCTATTTATCCTCATTGTTTGGTTTTGATGATCGAAACTCGAAAAGCTGATGAGTTTTTGTTAATAGGAAGAAGAAGAAGAATCCACTTCAACAGACTGATCCACCTTCAATTCCTGTTGTTGATCTCTTTCCTTCTGGTGAATTTCCAGANAATAGGAAGAAGAAGAAGTTTCCTTCTGGTGAATTTCCAGAGGGTGAAATCCAACAGTACAAAGACGAGTGAGTTTACATTTCACAACAAACGGTTTTTGCTATANGATCTCTTTCCTTCTGGTGAATTTCCAGAGGGTGAAATCCAACAGTACAAAGACGAGTGAGTTTACATTTCACAACAAACGGTTTTTGCTATATCTCAAAAATCGACAGTAAAAATGTTTGCCTAGACTAGGTTCTGTGTAGCTGAGTTTTTTTTTGCTGTTGTTGTTGTTGTTGTTGTTGTTGTAATGTAGTAATCTCAGGAGAACAACATCTGAAGAGAAGAGAGAGATGGAGCGGCTACAAAAGCCGATGTATAACTCTCTTCGTCAAGCAGCAGAAGTTCATCGTCAAGTTAGGAAGTATATGAGAAGCATAATTAAGCCTGGAATGTTGATGATTGATATATGTGAGACTTTAGAGAACAATGTTCGTAAGTTGATATCGGAGAATGGTCTTCAAGCTGGTATAGCTTTCCCTACAGGATGTTCTTTGAATAAGTGAGTTATACTTCATCATTTTCTCTAAGTTTCTTTTAGTTTTTCTGTCTATCAACGTGTCTCAAAATTACTATTAATCTTTCAGTGTTGCTGCTCATTGGACACCGAACTCTGGAGATAAGACTGNTTTTTTCTGTCTATTAACGTGTCTCAAATTTACTTTAATCTTTCAGTGTTGCTGCTCATTGGACACCGAACTCTGGAGATAAGACTGTTCTTCAGTATGATGATGTGATGAAGCTGGATTTTGGAACACATATTGATGGTATGGTAAAATTAATATTTCTCCCTGTGTTGCTTATTACTCGTTCTTGGTTATTTCTCAAATGCAAATGTCACAACACAACAATAATTTTGTGTTTTGCAATTTGCAGGGTATATTGTTGATTCTGCTTTCACAGTTGCATTCAATCCTATGTATGATCCTCTCTTAGCAGCCTCTCGTGAAGCAACATATACCGGTATCAAGGTGCTCTTATTGCTTCTGTTACTAATAATAATCTTTGCTTCTGGCTTTGTGANGATATCGGAGAATGGTCTTCAAGCTGGTATAGCTTTCCCTACAGGATGTTCTTTGAATAAGTGAGTTATACTTCATCATTTTCTCTAAGTTTCTTTTAGTTTTTCTGTCTATCAACGTGTCTCAAAATTACTATTAATCTTTCAGTGTTGCTGCTCATTGGACACCGAACTCTGGAGATAAGACTGTTCTTCAGTATGATGATGTGATGAAGCTGGATTTTGGAACACATATTGATGGTATGGTAAAATTAATATTTCTCCCTGTGTTGCTTATTACTCGTTCTTGGTTATTTCTCAAATGCAAATGTCACAACACAACAATAATTTTGTGTTTTGCAATTTGCAGGGTATATTGTTGATTCTGCTTTCACAGTTGCATTCAATCCTATGTATGATCCTCTCTTAGCAGCCTCTCGTGAAGCAACATATACCGGTATCAAGGTGCTCTTATTGCTTCTGTTACTAATAATAATCTTTGCTTCTGGCTTTGTGATTCAGATATGGTCAATGCAGCAATTATGTAGTCGTTTTTCGTGAACTTTGTATCGTTTCCAACAACCATGTTGAGCTTTTACTTTTGGATCTTTATCGTTCGATCCAGCTGAATAAATTCAGCGAGTAAAAAGTGAATGAAGATATCTTAAGTGCCATTGTGTTATTTTTGAGTTGGTTCAGGAAGCCGGGATTGATGTCCGACTTTGTGATGTCGGTGCTGCANCGATATGGTGAATGCAGCAATTATGTAGTCATTTTTCGTGAACTTTGTATCGTTTCCAACAATCATGTTGAGCTTTTACTTTTGGATCTTTATCGTTCAATCCAACTGAATAAATTCAGCGAGTAAAAAGTGAATGAAGATATCTTAAGTGCCATTTGTGTTATTTTTGGGTTGGTTCAGGAAGCCGGGATTGATGTCCGACTTTGTGATGTCGGTGCTGCAATTCAGGAGGTCATGGAGTCTTATGAGGTTGAGATCAATGGAAAAGTCTTCCAAGGTAAACTGCTTCTTGGCTTACTTCAGTGAAAACGTTTTTTGTACTTTCCTTGTGGATTAGTAAAACATAGTAACATGTTGTGTCTTTTGTTGACAGTGAAAAGTATTAGAAACCTGAATGGACATAGTATTGGACGCTATCAGATACATGCTGATAAAGCTGTTCCTATCGTTAGAGGAGGCGAGCAAACAAAGATGGAAGAGGGTGAATTATATGCCATTGAAACATTTGGATCAACCGGTAAGAAATGTGGACACTCTAACATCAAGTGGACTTTGAAATATGCAGAATCAAAATTTAACCGGGATTGTTTCTCGTGTCGTTTTTAAGGGAAAGGATATGTGAGAGAAGACTTAGAATGTAGCCATTACATGAAAAACTTTGATGTTGGTCATGTGCCATTGAGGTTACCTAGAGCAAAACAACTTCTTGCCACCATAAACAAGAATTTCTCCACTCTAGCATTCTGTAGACGCTACTTGGACCGTTTAGGCGAAACCAAATACTTAATGGCTTTAAAGAATCTCTGTGATTCTGGCATAGTTGAGGTAAAACTTCTAACATTACTATATGTATATCTTCTGATTTACTTTGTTAATAAACATTTTTGATTCAAAGTTGGTTTATTTTTTAGCCATGCCCTCCAGTGTGTGATGTGAAAGGAAGCTATATTTCTCAGTCTGAGCATACATTCATGTTAAGGCCAACTTGCAAAGAGATTATATCCAAAGGAGACGATTATTGAAATGGTGGTTTTCGTAGAACTTGCAAAGTGTCATCTTCTTCTTCTTATTGTTCTTGACATCTTGTTCTGTATAAGAGTTTGGTTTCTTACTTCTATTTTCTGTAACACTGTTGAATCTTTTTTTAAGTCTCGATCTCCAAAACTTTGAATTTGCTCTAAACTTGATTCTAATCAATAGTACTTTCTGTGTGTGTTTCCGACGGCATTGCACACAAGAACACCAACACCAATACCAACTTCATCATTTTATTCATTTTTTTTCTTTGTGTGTGTTATTTGTTAGGAGGGGAAATATGGAATATATAAGGGTCACAACAAACTGTCCAACCACTTCATCATCTAACCAACTACTGTTCAGCTTAGGTCCTTCTTCTCCAAAAACCTCATTAGGCAATCCTTTAATTGCACTCCTAAACATCTTCTTTAAGACTCTCCCCAACTAAAAATTTATATTTAATTAGTGATAATTTATTATTTAACTCTATCAATACATTGTATTTACTATGTAGAAAGGAAAACTTAATATATATTTTTTGGCAAAAGTAGACAAAAAAATAAGCTAGAACAAGAAAAATATAAGCAAAAGTAGATAAATAGATAAGCTAAACATAAGAAAAATATAAGCAACATAAAGGTAAAAATTTACATTTTTGAATAACAAATGTGATTAAAAACTCAATAAATAAATAAGTTTACAAAAAAAAAAACTCAATAAATAAAGTTGTAAATTAAGTAATATTACACTAAAGTATATAGAAGAATATGAATGTCATCTAGATATAGAGTTGGTCGAACTCAATAAATAAAAAGAAGTAAATCAAGTAATAACGAAAGAGGAAACTGTAGTACCTTTAATCTTTTGTAGCAAAAGGAAGATTCAGATACTAAAATAAGCAACAAGGGTGTGACTACAAGTCTACAACGTCACAATCTCTTTTCTTGTTTTTCTTATATAGTTTTCCTCTTTACTATCAAGAGAAAAAAAATCCATCGAAATTGATAATTAAAATTTTAATATCTGATTTGTAACAATACTTACTTACTTAGGACTAACTAATGAAATAGATAATTTGGAGCTCTCTTAAAAGTTTTCCACAAAGAGAGACAGAGAGATAGTGAGAGTGAAAAACTTAAGGAGAAGAGGAGTTAGAGATGGGTAGAAACATGGCATTTGGTAAGATTCAAGAAGATGAGGAGAAGACAGGCTTCTGCAAAGTTCTTGCAGATGAAGATCTATCTTCTAAATCCATGGTACTTATGTTCTTTAACCTCATTGTCTTACTTTTAAGACTTTACTTTGTTCCTGGTCTGAAATCTTAAAAGGTAGAATCTTTTGATCTACTTAGGTATACTTCTCTCTGTTGTTCAAGTTTCATGTGAAAAGTTGAAACTTTTACTACTTCTTGCAACTAAAATGAAACAATGTGTCTTCTGCTTTGAGTTCTTGGTTTATATTATTGTAAATGTTTGAAGTTTAAGCTTTGTATGCAATATTTCTCATTTGGATATTTTGTGTGTTTGTGTGTCTAAAGAGGTTGATTCCACACAAGTTCAGGACAAGCTTATGCAAAGATTTACCTCTTAAGGTGATCTTGAAGGTGGCTTTGGGAAGATCTTGGACAGTGAATCTCACAGAATTCAAAGGATGTTACCTTATGGAGAAGAAAGGATGGGAGAAGTTTTTAAAAGATAATAACTTAGGAGACAAAGAGTTTTTGACTTTCACAACCGAAGGAAACAATTGCTTGAGTGTTGACATCTTCAAAAAGAATTGTTGCGAGATTCTTGAGCCACGAGAAGCTACATTCATCGCTTCCTCAAGTAAGTTCTTGAATAGTTTTGTAATACATTTTGACTTTGCAGATTGAATGATTTGTTTTGGTGTATTCTTGTTTTGATGATGTAGAATATAATGTCTCTAGAGCTTCTTCATCTTCTTCTTCCTCGGTTGCAGAATTTAGTATCACCATCACGCCATCATATCTCCTAATGCTAGTAAGATAAGCCAATACACAAAGTCCCTCTTGTGGTTTTGGATTGATAAATATAATGTGACATAAACTTGTGGTTTTTTCATTTCATTTTGATCAGTCAATACCGCAAGATTTTGCAAAGAAGCATATGCCGAAGGAGAAGACCGAGCTTGTCATACATGATCCCAAAGGAAAACCATGGAAGGTGGACTACGTTCACGCTGTTACCGGGCAGAAATTTTCCACCGGATGGCGGATTCTGGCGAGGGATTATGGTTTAGCAGTTGGAGATCTCTGCACTTTCAGACTCGTTAAACCAAAGGAGATGGTTCTTGACGTCTTACATGCTTCTCAATGAAGTGTTGTTTGATCTTTTTAAGTTGTATTTGAACAACATTGTAGCTCAGAAGTCAGAACCTTGTGTGTGTTTTCAGACAACTTTATGTATCTTTAAGATTATGAAACCGTTGCTCTTTATTGGTAAATCAATATGATAATGATGATAACAAGATGTAGAAAACCAAAATCCCAATAATTTAGAGAGAAATACAGAAGCAAATCGTGGTAGCAAGTAGGAAACCGATAAGTATTGTAACTTCATTCTCTCAAAGGCCAGCAAAAACTGTGAATATGTCACCGTTGATGTAGTCGTTCTCTACCAAACTTACCAAATAGTAACTGTTCTTCACCTGCTCAAGCAAGTTTCTGGAAGGGTCGGCTTCAGGATACAAGTTAGCCCAGCTTCTTGACCAAGTCTCGAATGCTTCATCTTTCCAGACTTTGAAGCTAGCGGGATCAACAATGGTCGGTTGAATGATTTCCTTAGCCGGGAAAACTCCCCAAGTAACAGCATTCACATCGGACTGTGCAATGTTTGATATCCAGTTTTCTCCTTTGTTCACAGCCATATAGGTTATAGNTGGGATCAACAATGGTCGGTTGAATGATTTCCTTAGCTGGGAAAACTCCCCAAGTAACAGCATTCACATCGGATTGCGCAGTGTTTGATATCCAGTTTTCTCCTTTGTTCACAGCCATGTAGGTTATAGATGGCAAAGCTTTGCATTTCTCAACAATTGTAGCTAACTTATCCGTTGAGCAGAAGAACTCTAGATAAGCCTTTTGGTATACATATCCACCAGGACCTCCCCATCCTACAAATCATACACACAAAAGAACATCGATGAGTCTGAGTTAATAGCACTAGTGATTAGAAGAAGTTCAAATGGAACTTATTGCTCACCAACAGTTGGGGAATCAGATCTCTCGGCATTGACTGATGGTTGGCTATTGATGGTCAAGAAGCCTTTAGAGTTGATTGTTACCAGTTGCTCGTTTATGATCTGCGTCTCTGGCTGGAGTCCGTCTAACTCAGACCATGGACTGCTTTTCAAGTTTCCAAGGCACAGCTCCTTGAATTTCTGTAATGTGACAAGTGTTTTACAAGATTATTGTAAATGTCTGCGGTTTTTTGGGTGAAAGTGTGGGAACAGTTGCTTATGTGTAGTATTGAAAGAAATGTTCTACCTCCTGAATATCCTCAACGCTTGTGAGTGGGACAGCCCATTCTTGTTGAAGCTTCTTGTCACGTGCTTTTGGACGTGAGAACTGAAAACGAAAACAGTTAGTTCAATAGTATTCCGAGAGTAATGAGAAGCTCACAAGAAGATGTTAAATTTAACAATCTGAAGCAACTCAATAAGACCAATCAATGAAAGTTATGCAATGACAGATGATGTTACCTGATGATCTGTGAGTGCACCATATGAAGCACTGCGTGAATCACCCCACCGGCCCTGTGGGAAGTCTTCCCAAGCCTTGGTTCTAGAAATGTAGCTCTTTGGACGGTTTGCCCTGCATTACATCAAAACAAAGCACAAGTTATCTTCTCTGCACATTAAGATCAATAGCTAAGCATTATCAGAACAAGCGAAACTAAGTGCCATTACCAGAAAATGGGACGGACATCTTCCTTAGTACGGAAACAATTTGCAGGGCGTCTCCACGGTAAAGAGCGAGAAATCTTGGACTCCTCAATCATACCAAGATTCTGCAACATCAGCCCAATACTTAGGAGTTAGGATAAACCGTTATCCGTATATTGCAGTATGTAAATTTCAGTAGTAGAAAGTGAGTACCAACCATCAAAATTGCAAGAGCAGATTTCTCCATGTTCAACGTGTAGAGATGAAGAGACTTGATACCATGAGCCAAAATCTTTTTACACATCTCTGTACCAAGGTGAATACCATAGGCTTTCACAGCTTCTTCATTATCCTTGATAGGCTCCAAAGCAGCCATAACCTCAGCTGGTATCTATAATACACAACAGAACATTAATATGTAACCATCACCATCATACAAAAGCATATGTCAATTCATCTTTTCTTCCTACAAAAGCAGCAATCGACAAAGCTCGAGCAATCTAGTATAACCAAAGTATCTCACTCTTGTCTTTAATCTCGTTAAACAAGACATTTTACATACACTTATTCAAACCGACAAATCGTAAACTCGCAAACAAAAACCTTTATCATTATACATTTGCAGAAATTGATAATGTTATACAAAAGAAGATAAAAACTTTACCTTAGTCTTACAGAAACCAGTCATACGCAAGAACCCNAAAAAGCATATGTCAACTCATCTTTTCTTCCTACAAAATGCAGCAATCGACAAAGCTTGAGCAATCAAGTATAATCAAGTATCTCACTCTCGTCTTTAATCTCGTTAAACAAGACACTTTACATACACTTATTTAAACCGACAAATCGTAAGCTCACAAACAAACACCTAAATATTAATATGTAACACTACCAGATATTAAGATGACCATTAATATATAACCATCATACAAACACATATGTCAATTCATCTTTCTTCCTACAAATAGCAGCAATCGACAAAGCTCGAGCAATCTAGTATAATCAAAGTATCTCACTCTCGTCTTTAATCTAAACAAGTAAAACACATTACAATACACTTATTTAAACCGAGAAATCGTAAGCTGGCAAACAAACACCTTTATCATTAATACATTTGCAGAAACTGATAATGTTATACAGAAAAAAGATAAAAACTTTACCTTAGTCTTACAGAAACCAGTCATACGCAAGAACCCTTTGTAGTTATTAATAGGCATAATCCCAGGAACAATAGGACACTTAATCCCAATTTGCCGACAATCATTCACAAACTTCAAGAATATATCAGTATCATAGAAAAGCTGTGTCACAATCAAATCTGCTCCTGCATCAACCTGTACCAAACAAAACAACCCAAAACTCAAAACACACAATCCACAAAACACAAAACTAATTCAACACTCAACATACAAACACACAAAAAGACAATACCTTTTTCTTCAAATACTCAAGATCACTCTGATAAGCTTCATTTGAAGCAAGCCCATTTTCACCAATCACATCAGGATGTGCCTCTAAATTCCCAAACAACACAACAGCAAAAAAATAAACTTTAGCTGATAATGTAACACAAACTATTCCACAATATCAATATGATCAAATATATCTACTGCTAAATGTAACACAAACTATAATGAATGTAATATGATCAAATACATACCAGGATAACCAGCAACAGTAATACCAAAGTAATCACCATACTTGCTTCTCATATGATTAACAAGATCCAAAGCACAACCAAAACCTCCTTCAACTTGAACAAACTTATCTTGACCATGAGGAGGATCACCTCTAAGAGCAAGAACATTCTGAATCCCATTAGATCTAATGGTCTCAAGAGCATGATCAATCTTCTCAACAGGCATGTTAGTACAAGTGAGATGCATCATACTCTCCACACACACAACGTTCTGCATCCTGGAAACGATGTCTAAAGTTAGATCTGCAGTGGATCCACCAGCTCCCCATGTTATGTCGCAGAACGTTGGACCGTGTGAGACCATTCGATCCATACGCTCGAACAGATTCTCCACACCTTCCTCTGTTTTTGGTGGGAAGAATTCGAAGGAGAAAGCTGTTTTGCCTTCATTGGCTAGAGCTTGGATCTTGTCTATCACCTTCATCTTAATGAATCAAATCTTGATTCAGATTGAAGAAGATGAGGTTAGTGAGAGAGAAGAAGAGACTAGTTGTGTTTGGTTCTTTATGCTCGACTGTTTTTTATAGTAACAGAGATCCCAAGAAGTTAGGTGGTTTACTTACTTAAACCAAATTATATGTACACTCAATCTTAATCTATGTATTTAATTTGGTAAAAATGTTTTATTTGTATTTATTTATCTATATTTATTGTAAAAAAAATAATTATTGTTAAGTTTTAAATAGTTTTTTTATATATTTATATATAACTCTTTTTGTATTGTTTGGCTGATTGTGAATTGATTTGAGATTTTTATGTAGGGAGTATTTTTTATCTTTTATATACTTGTTTATTTTAAAATTTATTAAAATAATTGATGACCGAAAAAGAAAAATAAAATGAATAAACTTCTATGTTATACATAGTAAATACAAGTTAATATTTTGTATACCATCTCGTAAATTTTATGATCGATACTACTCAAATGGCAAAAAAAAAAACTAGTATTTTGAATTGAAAAAAGTGACCTCAAAACAATAATTAAATAAATCTGAGGTTTTTCTTTTTTTGGGTTTGGCTTATTGAATCGAAATGAGTATTGGTTATGTTGTTGCTAAAAAGAAAAAAAAAAATCTGAGGTTTTTCTATTTTGTTTAGAGTGTACAATAGTTTATTTGATTTTGATCTAGCATTTTTGCATTCCCTAATTTTGATATTGGTGCAACTAAACAAGTTGATTAAAATTTGATTAGTATAGTTTTTGAAAAGTATAAAGAGATTCTTCACCAACCACAAAGTAGATTTGATTTGTCGCTATCATTCTCCAACCCCTTCGCCACCAGTACCACATACATTACATACCCACTTCATCACCACCTACCAACTAAATCGCCGGTTACCGGCGCGTGGATTTCACTCGCCGTAACATAACTGGTTGATCCTCTTAACTTGAGTTTTGTCGGGCGCACCGACACATGCACGAGAATAGATTGTTCTTCACCATGTGCCCAATTAATACTCGAGCTATACGAATAAACCGGTCTTTGGATACAAATTTATAAATTTTGATACAAGAAGGTCCAATTATACACCACACAAATATTAAGTTTTTATTGGTCAATATTCGTGTTTTTAAAGTCTTGTTTCTTTGGTGAATTCAGTTTGGAGCTTATGCATGTGGAATCTGAATCTTAAAACATTTGAGCTTCGTTATTCTTCTTGTTTGTAGATAAACGTTGTCCAATTACGATTGGAGAGACACTAGAAAGCAACATAACTATTTCATTTTTACAGACACAACATATACTAAACTGGAGTTGCATGTTTTTTTATTTATTTTATCAGGTTGTATGAAACCTCCATGTGAAGAGATAATCTTTGGAGTGGCAAGCAAGTTTAATGACATCACAGAAAGCGTGAACAGCTTCTTCCTTACCGTCTCTTCCCCATTCAATCCTCACCCAGCAAGAAAACCCACTAGTACTAGTCTCAGGGATTTTGGGTTGACAGAAACGTATCATCACTTCCCCACATATCCTCTTCCCTCTAACCACCGAGTCATCGAGCCACGAGCACTCCGGCTGCCCCAACATTTCCTTGTACGCTGAGTTAACCACCCTTACCCTGTTGTTGGAGTCGGATATCACAGCTGGTAACTCGTCAGATTCAACTTCTTCCTCCACTTCCTCTGGTGATGATGATTTGTTACTGAATGATGTACATAATAATGGGTTTACGTTTATACAAGAGACGTTAATCCTTGAGCAAACTGCTCTTATGGCCTGTGGTGCTATAACTCTTGGTCCTTGTAGTTGCTTCAAGAAATCTCTCTCTTCCAGNGATTTGTTACTGAATGATGTACATAATAATGGGTTTACGTTTATACAAGAGACGTTGATCCTTGAGCAAACTGCTCTTATGGCCTGTGGTGCTATAACTCTTGGTCCTTGTAGTTGCTTCAAGAAATCTCTCTCTTCCAGTTCCATGCATGATCTTGAAGGAGGAAGGAGAGGCAAGGTGATCCCATGATGATGACATGGCTTGGATCTCTTAAGGGCAAGATGAGGAGAAGAAGTTGGACCTGGACCTGGACCTCGGCCTCGCTTGCGTGTTCTAGTTGGCCGAGCTTGAAGCTGTGGCCAGAGGTTACGAAGGTAAGGTGATTGGCTGATCTTGTGAGACATTGAGGAAGAAGGGTCATCATCCTCGTTTACAGGTTTAGGAGCAATAGGTCTATACTTGGACAAGATCTCTGCAGTTTTTAAAGTTGTTGTTGTATGAGGATTGAGTATCTTTATCATGATGGCGTGAACAAGTGAAAGAAGAAGAAACTGATGATGATGGGCCTAAGAGAGTGAGGAAGGGNAATAGGTCTATACTTGGACAAGATCTCTGCAGTTTTTAAAGTTGTTGTTGTATGAGGATTGAGTATCTTTATCATGATGGCGTGAAGAAGTGAAAGAAGAAGAAACTGATGATGATGGGCCTAAGAGAGTGAGGAAGGGAAGGTTGCATAAGAATATAAGGAACTGGAACCAANGAAGGTTGCATAAGAATATAAGGAACTGGAACCAACAAGGAGTCAAGGACATTTGGAGAAAAAAGGATGGGTACGTGTTTGGGGATAGGGACACGTGACTTAATGTTGCCGTTTTGGGGATGTGGTTCGGTTCACCAATCACAGAGGATGTCACCGCAACGCGTGTTGGTGCTGGCCCTCATGCGTGCCTACACCTATCCCCTTTCTTCCTTTTACCTTTTGCCTACATGCAGTGTACATTGCACACACAAAATACTAATTTAAAACTTGTACCTTAGTTTTGCTATTATCCTATTAACTTGTGTTCTGTAGGTCACTCCATTCTCCAGTTTAAAGAATTGTGATACAACAAGGCCAATTATACACCACAGGGTTCTATTCTATTGCAAGCAATCAATTATCAATCTGGGACTTGAAGATGGTAATTAAATAGAAAGGAATGAGAAGAATACACAAATGTGGTGTGTACAAGTACATTTATGGCACAACAAAAGGTCAAGTTTTGTTCCAAAGAGATCTGCAGACACAAAGAAGCAAAGATAACATTTAATACTCTATGCTTCTGTCAAATTTTCATTTTAACAGAATGAAACAAGAGGAAGAGTTTGAATCACCTGAAAACAATGTTATTAGTCAGTTACAATCTCCCAGTCTTCTATTGACATGTCGATGAACTCAGTAACACCATCTTCGAACATAACCTGGACCAAGTTATAATTAAGATGTTAAGCAGAGGTTTTGATTTTGTCAAGTTCAAAGGTGAGGAGGGCTAATAGTAATANTAGTAATACCGAGTGTTTTCTTGTAAACTCATCAAAATGTCTAATGAGGCCAAAACACCTGAAAAGATGTCAAATGAGACATTAGAGAAAAGTATATATATAGGCACAAGTCATTCACTAATCCAAAAGTTGGTTAAGTACCTATCACTCGTGGGACGCGATAACCTGATCACCACACCAATGCAATTACGAGGACATACTTGCCCTTCATTAACATTGTTCCATGATTTTCCTGAAGAAATCTCTACTTTACCTTCATGTAGACCTCCATTTTGATGCACCTATCCAAAAATTGGACAAAATAAGTCTCTTGACCTCATAACACACAACAACGCAGGACAACATTTTGTTTAAATACCTTGGGTAGTGCCACTAGGTGAAGAGCTTCATCCGAGGCTGTCTTAGGTTTGGTAGGTTTTACTCCAAGCTTCATTCTACAACCTACTGCCCCACAATGGCAGTCTTGATCTGCACCAAACTGAACAAACCTGCTCTATTTCTTAGTGTCATAACTCTACAGATTATAGACTTCGAAACTATTACTTCACTCAATCACACAAATCATAACTAGAGAAAGCATAAGCTATCATAATACAGGGACAAGAGCAAATCATCTTACTGATAGTCATAAGTCAAATGATCTCCTTTCTTTATGTCACAGGTGGCAAAAATACCGATTCTTGTCTCGCCGTCAATTATCCTAATAGCAACAAAAACAGACAACCAGCCAATGATACCTTTGCTCTACTAATACAGAAGCATAAACACAAGCAATAAAAGGTGAGAACAAACCATTTCTGCATCTGCGTATTAGGATTGCAACTATGATTGATATATCTCGATTTATTCCCCTTATGAGTAGCATCAATCACCATATCTCTATTAATCTCACACAGATAGAAATTAGTCTCCCCCTGGTGTTTCATCTTCCAAAGCCGTTCTTCACATGTCTTATCATCTATAACTACATTCACCAAACATTTAAATATACTGTTAAACATAGGTCTCAATACGTTTAAATAAGCAAAACATCAAACAGTCATCACATCACCTTCTCCAACATATTCAATGATAAACTCTCCTTGTTTAATCTCTTCTTCTGCTACAATCCCTGATCCACATTTTTCTGTCTACAAACAAACAACGGCTATAACAAACCAACAACCAAAAATCCGCTAAATCCAAGCTAACTATTAGATACATTACCTGAATCAACTTCAATTTCTTGACATGCCGTTGTTGAAATGGCTTATTGTTACACTCACTCCCACACTTACAACTCGAAGAACAACTCGAAAATAGCATCCTACACAAAAATTTTAATTCCTTACACTTAAATTGACTTACTCAATGGCTTAAAAGCTCAAGAAATTAAAACTCTCTTAACAGAAGCATACCCACAATGACAATTACTTCCACAAACAGTTGAAGTAGAAGAAGAGCCAGAACAAGAACAGAAGATTCCATCATCTTCAATCCTTCTTTTGATTCTCTTAGTCAAGTATATATCTTTTCAACTAAAGCTAAGGACAAAAACCAAATCAAATCTTCCCCAAACACAAAATTTGCATGTTACATAAGATTACAGATTAAGGATACTGCGCCTAATGAAGATGTAAGGAGTAAGCTTTCCTTTGTTTAACCAATCTGGTAACTCAAACTCTTCAGATTCACCAATCTGGTTCAACAACTTGTTGAACACTTGTCCTATGTGAATCTTGTCACAAATCTGAGAAAAAAAAAATCAAGAAATTTCAGACATTTAAACATCAAAGATAGAAGCAAATTCAATTCGAACTAACCTTTTTTGCAGCAGGCATGTTTCAAGACTAGTAATAAGCTCTAAACCAAGATTTGAGTGAGAACTAAAGTTCGAAAAAACACTGAATTGATAACGAAAGGAGTTGACTTTTAGTAAACCCTAATTAGGTTAGTTGATGTTGTTGTTGAATAGAAAAAGAAGAAGAAGNNNNAACAATGGCGGATCTGAGAGTCAAAGAGTAATGAAGATGACGAAGATGTGTAAGAAAGAGCGGCAGTTCCTTCTTTCTGTCTTTTTTTTACTTTGGTAATAAGGGTAAAAAGGTCATTTCACAATCTCGAACTTAATGGGCCTTTTTTTTTGTCATTATTCATATCACTATCATAAAATCGTAATCACATTTATGTGTTAATTACTAATCCTTTAATTATTCGAAAAGTATTGTCAATGTAAATTATGATAATGTGACATTTTTTTGCTACAAAACTATATATTATAAAAAGGATATTCGAATGTTTATCTATTAAAAATCGGACTATTGGAGCCTTTTTTTAATTATGTGAAGTTTAATTAAACAATTATACAAGNTTTTGGGAAACGAGAGGTATCATTATCAAACATCAAAAGGCTTTTGAAGAAGAAAAAAGATTCGCCATTGAGATTGTGTACCAAAATCTCCAAAGCAAAAAACACACGTTCTTCTTGTTCTTCTTCTTAAGCTATCTTCGAAGCAAAGAGCTAGTTACACGAAATCGATACCAATTTGATCTCTCTCTCTCTCAGGTGATCTTTTTACCTTTTTAGCTAAAGGGATTGTCAAAATTAAGTTTTTATTGGTCAATTCGATTACTGTAGATCCGTGAGTTGAAATTTCGTCAAGGGTTCGTTTAAAGTCCGTTTCTTGATTCAGTTAGGAGCTTATGCATGTGGAAATTTGAATGCCCTTATCTTAAAAATTTGAGCTTTTTTGTGGATTTTGTAATTGGAGCTTTATACATGATGAATGTTCTGTTTCATGATGTTTGTTTTGGAAGCTATCTTAGTTTAGTTTGGGTTAATTTGTTGAGAATTTCTTCAATTAGAGCTTATGGATGTGGAATTTGAATGCCCTTATCTTAAAGATTTGAGCTTTTGTGGATTTTGTAATCATGGATCATTGTTCTGTTTCATCTTTATCTTTGAGGAATATAGAAGCTTTCTTTGTTAATTTTGGTTTAATTTGGTGTCTTTTATGCTTATTGTTTGTAGATAAACGTTCTTGAGGTTTAGGTTTGTTTCAAGGAGATGGACATTGCGATTGGTAACTAGGTAAATGAAGGCTTTATGTGATAGATTTGTTTCTCCCAATAGTTCTTCATCATCGAGCAAGAGTGAAAAGACATCTCTAGTTTCAGATTCAGGACGTAGGGAGGAGGAGAATAATAGTAATAGTAGTAAGTGCAAGTTTAACTTATGGTCAAACGTGTTTGCGCCTTCTGCCTCAGTTTCTCAACCGTATAGCGAGTCTTCTTCGACAACAACTACTTCTAGACATAAGCAAGTTTGCAATGGTTGGACAGCGTTTGTAAAAAAAGCCTTTATGGCTAGTGGTGCAATCAGGAGATTCCAGGAGCGTGTTTTAGGGCCTAATNTAAGTTTAACTTATGGTCAAACGTGTTTGCGCCTTCTGCCTCAGTTTCTCAACCGTATAGTGAGTCTTCTTCGACAACAACTACTTCTAGACATAAGCAAGTTTGCAATGGCTGGACAGCGTTTGTAAAAAAAGCCTTTATGGCTAGTGGTGCAATCAGGAGATTCCAGGAGCGTGTTTTAGGGCCTAATAGGACTGGTCTTCCAAGTACTACGAGTGACGTGTGGCTTTTGGGTGTATGTTACAAAATATCCGAGGATGAAGGGTCAGAGGATACCGATGCTGGCAGTGTCTTGGCTGCTTTTAAAGACGATTTTTCATCCAGAATTGTGATTACATATCGTAAAGGTTTGTATATTCAACTACAAATACAAGTCCGACAATATCTTTTTCGTGCAGTATTCACCATTTCGTTTTATAGGTTTTCAACCCATTGGAGACACAACTTATACTAGCGATGTAAGCTGGGGTTGCATGCTTCGGAGCTGCCAGATGCTTTTTGCTCAGGTCTGTGGAAGAATGTTTTGTTTGGCGTGAGATCTTAAAGTTTTAAACATATTTTGAACAAACCAAATTGTTTGCAGGCGTTGCTTTTCCATAGACTGGGGAGGTCTTGGAGGATCAAGAAATCTGAGGTTAGCTCAATGTAGCATCCAGTCTATGTCATAAGTTGATAACATAGATTCCCGTTCGTTAAACTTAGCTAGAGAGTAGTAACCTCATGCTTCTTTGATTTGGACATGCAGCCGCTTGAACAGGAATACTTAGAGACCTTGGAACCTTTTGGTGATTCTGAGGCTTCAGCTTTCTCCATCCATAATCTTATACTAGCTGGAGAGTCATATGGTCTCGCTGCCGGATCATGGGTAGGACCATACGCTATCTGTCGATCATGGGAATCATTAGTGTGCAAGAGGAGAAAACAAATCGATTCGAAACATCAGGCGCTTCCTATGGCTGTTCATATCGTTTCTGGCAGCGAAGATGGAGAGAGAGGTGGGGCTCCGATTCTCTGTATAGAAGATGCCACCAAATCTTGTCTAGAATTCTCAAATGGACTGGCTGAGTGGACACCGATTCTCCTTCTGGTCCCACTAGTTCTCGGACTTGACAGAGTGAATCCCAGGTTTGTGATAGTGAAGTTGTTTCGTCTCTTTTCCGGTTTGTGCACGTATTTGTATCGCCGTTATGACACATGGGTAAAATTTGTTGATAGGTACATTCCATCTCTCATAGCCACATTCACTTTCCCTCAGAGCTTGGGGATTCTGGGTGGCAAACCAGGTGCCTCAACTTACATAGTTGGCGTTCAAGAAGACAAAGGCTTCTACCTTGATCCGCACGACCTTCAACAGGTTTCATTTCCTCTCTCGGAAATTTTTTTAGAATTGGGATATTCAGAGATTTGGTGGTCCATAGTACCTAAATAGGATCAGTTGCGATAAGATCTGTGTTTCGTTAGAAAGATCAGATATAAATCATTCACGTGATAACATTTGACATTTTTAGCTTCACTGATTGAGACAATTCATTTGAATGATTTGGTTTAGGTGGTCACAGTGAACAAAGAAACTCCAGATGTTGACACATCCTCCTATCATTGCGAGTGAGTTTTCATCTAATCATCTATCAATCTTTGCATATGCTTCAGTTTATTAATGTTATCTTTAATCTGCATCAGTGTCCTTCGTTACGTTCCTCTGGAATCACTCGACCCATCTCTGGCTCTCGGATTCTACTGCCGTGATAAAGGTATGCATACCATTACCGCATTCTCTATACTCATTTAAACCACTAGTATCCTTAAAATTACACTTGTTCCACATTTGTCAACAGATGATTTCGACGATTTCTGTCTACGAGCATCAAAACTAGCCGAAGAATCAAACGGTGCTCCACTATTCACCATAACTCAAACCCACACCGCGATCACCCACAACAACTGCGACTACGTAGACAACAACAGCGAAGACGACGAACGCGAAGACGACTGGCAATTACTCTAAACATTCTACATTCTTTGTTCCATTTCAAACGTTTGGTGCAAAAGTTAACAATCAAGATCACAAATGTTGTAGTACTAATCATCATTTCAAACATAGATTGAAGCNTGTTCCATTTCAAACGTTTGGTGCAAAAGTTAACAATCAAGATCACAAATGTTGTAGTACTAATCATCATTTCAAACATAGATTGAAGCATGCGAAAACGGTAAAGTAGAGAAACCATAAGGTACATGAACATCACTCATCTTCATCTTCATCACTCCTCCGTCGCTAACCGCGAAAACCGAGCGTTCTTTCGCCGGAATCTTTCACTGAACAGCCTTCGACGATACGACCTCTCGGACTAATCTCTGGAAACTGCCAAATATTTTCGATCGTCGACCACGAATTCGTATCCGGATCGTAAATCT
>OVAP01003585.1:0-16335 GCA_900406295.1 Aurinia saxatilis
TTTTTTTATAATAAAGTTGTCTATTTTATAAAATACAAAAGAATTAAAAAAAATAGTCAACAATTAAAAAAAAAAAGAATTGGAAAATATTACTTAGCACTTACACCACTGGGTTTGTGGATTGAGATGATTTTCTTAATCATTTGTTTAATCTAAATGTTGTATAAAGCTAACAATTTTTATGTTGCACAGTCAAAGATCGTATACAAAAGTGAAACCAAAGCTGAGTGAATGGATTTTTATGGACACGATTAGGGCTGGGCATAATACCCAGATCCGAAGACCCGAACCGACCGACCCAAAAATTGGAACCGAACCCGAACCGAAACCGACAAAATATCCGAACGGTTCTTAAATTTATATACTCGAAGAATCGAACCCGAATGGAACCGAACCGAGAACCGAATGGGTACCCGAAAATACTCAAAATACAATTATACACCTCAACTATTAACTATATATAAAGTTAATATAACATATTAATCCAGAATTAAAATTATAAGTTTGGAGATATTAGTTGTTTTTAAANGTTATTTTTAAATCAAAGTAATTGAAATATCAAAATATAACTAAAAATATACAAAGTTATTAGCTATATTTATCAAAATTTAACCAAAAAAATATTCAATTTAAACCTATTTTAATGATTTTTTTACCATTGAAAACAAAACCAAACCCGAACTGTAGCTACTTTTGGTTTAAAATGTTGAAAAAATTCAGGTATTTTTGGACCCGAATTGTTTTCGGATGAAAGCGGTACTTTGTTTCTGGAACCGGAGTGACCCGAACCAAAATTTTATAACACCTGATAACAATTTCCTATAACCGAAGACCTGAGACCCGAATGAAACCGACATGAACCCGAACGGGTACCCGAATGCCCCGCCCTTGACACGAAGATTGATATATTGTTGCGGTATCTAACGGTTAATAGTGAGTGGAGTGTTTAGTTTGAGGACCCTTTAGCCAATAAGAGTGCATATTCAATTGATCTAAGTGCAGTACAAAATTACAGAGTTCATTCGTATGTGGAGAGAGAACATCATGAATGGTTACAAAACCTTTCTATATAATAACTATATGTTGGGTATTTGATCTTGAAGACCAACCGATGTAGGGTGCTTGTGATTCTGAACACAAATCGATGCAGGGTGTCTGTTGATGTTGAACATAAACCGATGTGGGGTGGTTGTCTTGTTGAAGATAAATCGATGCAAGTGTCTGGGTTGTTCAAGGTAAATAAGATGCATATTTTCATTTTTAAGTTTTGTTTGGATGCTGCGTTTGGGTTTTCGAATTTAAGTTTATTTCTCTTGAAGTTATTGTAGTTCCCTTGTTATTCATTTCATAAATAAAATCTTTAAAGAAAAAATAATTTTTTTAACAACATTTACATAACAAAACGAACAACTATAACAATCGCCTAGTATATATAAAGCCTCTGCTAGTGAACGTTATCTGTGGTATCTATAATCTAGGGCCACATTTGTAAATAAAGATTTACTTGGTTTCAATAGTTTAAAAAAATTTACAAAGTAGAACCCTAAAAATCTAGAGTCACTAAGAATACGGCAATGTGACGAAAATTACCAAAATAGTCACATCAAGCTACGTAGCTAAGGACCTTAAAATCCATTAACTAGACTTTTCTTCTTCTTTTTTTTCATCCACCGTGTAAATCATTTTCGGCCTTTGTCCTCCCCCAATACCATATAATCACCGTCCATCTTAATTGACCAAAATACCCCTAATAAATTTCTCTCCAGAAAACGACAAGACGGTCAAACACAGTCTTGGCCTAGAAACCTCGCCAACAAATCGTCGTCCCACTCACACTCACTCGCTCCCGCCTCGCTTGTACTCCACGCTCCTCCGTTATTAAACCCGAAACATCCTCCGTACAGACCACTCGCGTCTACGCTCGCCATGGCCGAAGCATCACTGTCGGAGAACGAAGGTCCACAGCTCTCCTCGTTGACGTCGATCGTCACGTAACCGGAGTACGACTGAACAACCACCGGAATCGCGTACGGATCCTCGATAAACCTCACTCGAAAACTCGGCTCCTCCCCCTCGTGAGGTGATGGTGAAGAAGACTCAACGAGCTTCATTATTTCGTCTGGCGTATACTCGTCGTTCTCCTTCTCGTCTCCTACAATGCTCATCGCCGTCGTCACTATCGTTTCCTTCGCCGCCGTGTCTTCTTTTGCTTCCTCCATTTCTCTCTCTCTCTCTCTAATGACCGTACAAGTTTATTTTGAACTTGTTCTTCGTGTTGTACATTTATGAAAACAGGCTGTTTATATATACATTGCAAATTAATAATAATATCCATGAATACAGTGAATTTGGGTTTTTTTTTTTTACTTTTTTAGGTGGGTCCTAATCTCTGTCCAAATCAATTCAATTATCACTCATTTATTATTCTTGTTCTTGTTAATCACGTTTCATACTTTTAACTCTAGTACCCCTGTATTTTATTAGTTATCTCATTAGGAACAAAAAGAGAAACACGTGTTAGTAACTCCAACTAATCATTTCAATGGAAGATAATTGATGCTAATTCGATTTTGGTTAGTTGTTAGTTACCAGAATTAGGAAAGTGGTCGGGGGATGGTTTTCAAAACACTAGTTGGACTTTTTGTTAATAAATCCAAAGTGGGTGGTTTTGTTTTCTTCTTCAAATGTCCTTATTATTATTATTATTATTATTATTATTATTATTATTATTATTATTATTATTATTTATTTATTTATTTTCTCAAATATAATACTCTTTTTATTTTTTGAAAGAGTGTTGATTTAGACTTATTTTTTGTTTCATAAAGAGTATCATTTTCATTTTCTAATATAATTTTAAATACTAAATACCTAATTTAACTTCAAATCAAAGAAGAATATAAATAAACAATTTATTATTTAGGGGCAAAACAGAATTTTTAATATGTTTTATTAATTTGTGTGCAAATAGTCAAAACGACATTCTTTAAAAAACGGAGAAAGTATTATTAAATTAGGGGATGAGACTTAAAGCCATACAATCCATAGATTTATTACTATCTGATTAGCTGGAGAGTCCATAAGATTAAGCGATGAACCTGGAATCAATCGTAAGGCCGTAAGAACCTTATCAAGCAGAATTCAAATAGAAAAAAATTTAGTCGGGTGATTCAGCGCATCCATAAGGTGTTTATTCGAGACTTCAAGAACCACATTTTGAAGGTGTAAGTCCCTTAAACTGGTTACAGCCCATAATAAACATTCAAGCTCCGCTTGTAATATAGTATCCGTATTCGTAAAGGCATTACGACCATGAAAGATTGGCAACCCAGCATGATCCCTGACAATCCACCCAACCCCACAAAGACGCGAAGGATGAAGCCATGAAGAAGCTGTGTTACACTTTACTTGATGCGTAGCTGGGTGAATCCAACCTGGTGCTTCAACAGAGGACCCTGTAGTTTGAACTTGACTGTTGGCTGCAGACCATTCTAGCATATCATCTTTTGCCCGCTGCACAATAAACTCAGCTGTATGCAGGTTTTGTTAAAAACAAGAGCACTCCGTGCTTTCCAAATCTGCCACAGTAGCCACGGAAAGAAGCCATTAAGGCCGTCCATATTAGCTTGATTCATCAGGAAATAAATATTTAGAAACATTGAGTTGGTAGAAAAACCATGTGGTGGCGAATGTAACCCGGAAAACTCTCAAACCTCCATCGCTAGTGGACAGTGAAACAACACATGAGAGATCGTTTCATTAGCCGACCCACAAGCCGGACACATGGGATCAATATTCATTCTCTTGTAGTCAATCGAGCTTTTACCGCAAGCGCACCCGCCAAACATCTCCACAAAAAGTGTTTAATTTTTTAAGTTGCCTTAATCCTCCAAATCTTATTCCATAAAGCTTTTTCCAGTGGCGGAAGAGGATCTACAAGCACCGGGTTTGTACTCATTTAATAAATTATAACCACTTTTAACTGTGTAACTACCAGATGCCGAGTAGGCCCAAAAATAACCATCTCTTAGTTGACGTGAAGCCTTAATCTTGGTAATTATAGCTACATCCGCACCATAAAAAAGCTCCTTTAACAGATCTTCATTCCAAGCATTCGTACCCGACATCAGTAAATCGGACCCCCGAAGATCCATATCCCAAGCCCGTTGTCTCGACATAAGGAATCGCGGCATGGTACAAAAAATCCAATTATCCGAGAAGACAAAGGTATTAGCCCCATCACCAATCGAACGAACTAAACCTTTCTGTAAAAACTTACGACCATGCATTAAACTCCTCCAGGCATATAAGACGGAGAAACGCCAATACTGCAATCGAGGAACTCGTAGTTTGGGAAATAACGGTTTTTCAGCATTCTAGACAACAAGGATGTGGGGTTAACCAGTAAACGCCAGACTTGTTTACACAATAACGCCTTATTGAATGAAGAAATATCATGAAACCCAAGACCGCCATTCTCCTTAGTTAAGCACAATTTCTTCCATGCCTCCCAGGGGATCTTACGCCTATTATCGCTGCTACTCCACCAATATTCCGTCATAACCTTAGTCAATTTTTTACACAAATACTTCGATAAACGAAAGCAAGACATTGCGTAGATGGGCAAAGCAAGAGTAATCGACTTCAATAGTATCTCCTTCCCCCCTTGAGAGAGTGCTTTCCCAAACCAACCATTCAACCGTGACTTAAGTTTCTCGTGTATGAATTGAAGTAATTTACGTTTCGAACCACTAAAACATTCAGGCAGACCCAAATAGGTACCCTCTCCTCCTTTCACAATCCCTAAAACTGTCCGTAAAGGCAGTTTTTGCCTTCCATCAATACCTTTCCCAAAGATGATGGAAGATTTTGCTGGATTGATAACTTGACCCGATGCTGCACCATAAAGATTTAGACACCGCAAGATTTCACTACACTCTTCCACCGTAGCTCTACATAATAGTAGACTATCACCCGTGAACAACAGATGATGCACCGCCGGCCCATTCTTAACCAAACGAGATGCCATTCAGACGTCGATCCCTTTTGGCCTGATTAAGAACATTAATCAAAGCCTCCGCTCTCAACACAAACAAGAATGTAGATAATGGATCACCTTGTCGTAGACCTCGCTATGGTTTTATAAATCCATGTGTGTGGCCATTTAATAGAACATAATAGGAAACTGATGTAATGCAGGCCATAATCCACTTCACCCATACTTCATGGAAGCCAAGTTTATACATCAGTTTTTCCAAAAAGACCCACTCCACACGGTCGTAGGCCTTGGACATATCCGTTTTAATAGCCATGTAATCTTGACTCACAAAAGCATTAGTCCGAAGTGCATGTGTCACCTCATGGGCTATCAAAATATTGTTTGTAATTAATCAACCAACCACGAAAGCTCCTTGTGTATCCGAAATAACATGGGGTAGAACTGATTTTAGTCTATCGCACATGATTTTCGAAATGATCTTGTAATGCACATAACATAGACTAACGGCCGTAGATCCTTCATATGTGTAGGAGCAGTAATCTTTGGCAACATGCAAATGTTTATGATTCCAGCCTGCAGGTAAGATGGAAGAGGTAAAGAACTCTGAAATTTCCCGTATCACAGAAGGCCCAACAATGTTCCAGATTTTTTTGTTGAACACATCAGTGAACCCATCCACACCTGGTGCACTACTACCCTTAATAGCAAAGGCAGCTAGCTTTATCTCCTCTGGGAAAACTACTTTGGTTAGAGTTGCATTCATCTCGATTGAGACTCTCGGCATTAGGCCCTCAAATAATTCTTCCATATCACTCGGATTAGAAGATGTAAAGATGTTACGAAAATAATCAATAGCCACCAGACCTTTAGAGCCTTCTGCATAGCATTCTCGATTATTTTCATCAAAAAGCATAAGAATGCGGTTACGAACACGACGGCCCTTAACACTGTTGTGAAAATATCGAGTATTTTTATCCCCCTCCCCTTTCAACCACTTTTCGCGGGATTTCTGTTTCCAAAACTGTTCCTCGTCACGATATGCCTTAGCTACTTCAGCCTTTAAGTGCATTAGAAGCTGATGATCATGCACTAATTTGTCGACCAGACTCTAAGGCCGCGTGCAAGGCAACAAGTCGGTCGGCCGAGTTTTGGTTTGTGGTATTTTTCCAAAGAGATAACTCTCGTCTACAACTAACTATACGCTCAGCAAGTGAAACCTCACGACTCTCAGACAAACCCAACCACCCTCTTCTTATAACCTCCTCAACTCCATCTTGGTCTAACCAGCGTTTATCAAAACAAAATTTCCCCGACTATGTTCTAATGGATCATAAACAAATTTGATTATGATGGACCTGTGGTCATACCCCCATAAATCTAAATATGTCATTTTCGATCACGGAAAGAAATGAAACCAAGCATCGTTCCCAAAACTACGATCCAGTTTGCAATGAACGAAATGACCTTCTCTTCACCCCGTCCATGAGAAGGAATTACCCACACTAGGTAATTCACAAATTTTACAATTTGAAACCATATCTCAAAAATTCCAGAACGTAGGCTCCTCACGCATAGGTACGCCCAATTTTTCATCAGCGTTTAGCAACTCATTAAAGTCGCCGACGAGTAACCAGAGATCATCCCGAGTTAACCCAATTTGAGACAAGGTATTCCACACACCAGAACGGAAAGCAATAACAGGATCACCATAAATAGAAGAAAGATCATACGAAACTGAGCCATGCTTGACACGAAAGTCAATGACTCTATTATTAGATGAAATAACATCAACAACAAGTGAGTTTTTCCACATTACAGCCAGGTCACCACTACGGCCAACAAGCCCAACAGTAAAAATCTCATCATAACCTAAACTATGCTTTAAACCTAGCATAAAATTATTCTTTTGTTTTGTCTCCATAAGAAAAAGAAAATCCGGAAAATGGTCTTTGCGCATTTTTCGCAGACTGTTTCAGGGCTACCAGCACCTTGACAGTTCCAGCTCATTATGCTCATTTTATAGTCAGCGGCTTCAAATCGGAAGCCACCGCTTTTCCTTGAGATTTCTTGTTTCTAAAAACATATTTTGAAGTTCCTCTAGTCGTCTTAGCCGAGCTCTTCACTGTCTTCACTTCAGGCTCTTCGTAAAAAAACAAAGCTCTAGCTCGCTTATTCTTCACTTTCAGCACCACACTGTAGCTTGAGGTGTATCACCACCCTTCCACCAAGTAGCTCTAGCAAATTTCCTAAGGGGAGTAACCCGACGCACCACTCTTTTCTTTGTAGGCTTTCCCGCACTCCTAGCAGAAATCTTTGGACTCAAACGTTGCTGCACCGGAATCCTGTCAACGTTGTGAATGTTTGGATCCAGCCAAGTAGCCTCTGAGGAGACTTCAGTCCCAGTTGTAGCATCATCAATATCTGGTAGAGCAGCCGCAACAACTAAGCTGTTTTTTCGGCCATTAAAGCCAACAACACCGGCTTCGCCCAGACGTTCTAAAGCTGATATCCGAGGTCTGACTAGAGTACCATCAGAGCCCGCATTAATGTCCTCCAAATGCGGTCGCATGACCACTGGAGAAAGCGCTCCAGACTCCACACTTACATCCGTAGGATGCTCCAATTTATTCCTCTAAGCATCACGGCCATAATGGTTGTTAAAGTAAACCCCTAGGGATCTGGATAGCTGCGAGTCCATTGCCGGTCGAGTCATGTCGTCCTTAAAAGGACTAGACTTTGCCTAATGCGTATGTCCAGAACGGTGAGAATTCACGGCTAAGCCATGATGTCGAGATGGATGATGGATATCCCTAGAGCTGCGGTAATCCCCATCATAGTCACGAGAATCTCTCAAGTAATCACCACGCTTGTATTCCTTTGGCTCATACCGATGATGGTCACGACTATGATAACCATGACGGTAAGACCGTGAGCTATCAAAGTGCTTAAAGGCAGAACGACCATCCTCTGTCGTCTTGGCTCTACTGAAAGTACCTCTGATGATCAAAATCCCTCGAAAGCTTGCTCTCTTCCCTGCGTTTGTAGCCTTCTTGATGAGAACGAGCCAAGTTTTGACCCGTCCCATGAGTAGCCAAGTCGTGTTGGACATCCTCTGCTTCCTCTTGAATATTGAGCGGGCAATGCTTAATCTCATGGGTAAGAGCAAAGCACCGATAGCAATGTTTCTCTAACCTTTCATAGGTAACCTAAAGGGTTAGAGATTCCCCCGTAGGGAAAGAGGCATGCAAACTCATGACCAACGGCTCCAAGGCATTGATACTAATACGCATCCTACGCTCTGTTGGCCGCACCTCACCAACATCTCCAAGCACATCCTCCGCAGCTTTGAGGTTTGATTATGTTGCACCATGATGTGGAAAACCCGGTAAATGCACCCAGAATGGAATCATCAATGGGAAGACATCAGAGTTCACAAGCTCCCACCTCTATAAGACAAACATCCACTTCAGGTAATGAAATGGTGCTCGTCCAAAACCATGTTCAGATCGTCCTCATCCTCAAATGTTAACTGAAAGCGATCACCACCAAGTAGGTTGCTTTCGACCTTCCCTTCCAACCCCCAGTGATGAACCATATAACTGATCAACCCCAACAAAGGCTTCTGGATCTCAACAATGAGGATTCTATCCATTAAGGTGAGATGGTGAGCCTCAAACAGATCCGATGAAAGAGCATCCGACAACTGAACCATTGTGGACCGACTCCCCAATGAAGCCTCAGCGATCCCTTTTCCTTTCTCCTCACGCGTGTATCAGCGACTCATGGCAAAAAAACAGAGGATTCTCGGTAAAAACAGAGAATGATGAATAAAGCGATGACCGAACAAACTACGAAAGCGATAGAGGTATATGCAAACCACATACGTAATCACTGATGGACTACTCAACAAGTGGTAATCACACAGAGAATCCACCCTAAACGAAAGCAGCCATAATCTGTATCACAGAGATGAATGAGCGTAAAACAGAGAATCAAGGCTAGGATTGGATGGAGATGCTATCCCTATTAATTAATAGAAGAAAAATGAAAAAATCTGAAATGAGTGAGGAAAAGACGTTAATGGTTATTGAATTTTAAGTCAGAAATTTCACAGGGACGTGCCATCTGTTTGGGCAGTGTGCAGAGAGAGGGATTCGGAAATTTTTCTTACACACTTTCTCTCGTCCTCTCCCCCATTATTCCCTTTTTTACCATTATTTATCTTTGTCCCCCATAGACATAATAAACATTTTGATGTTTTCGAAAACGATACGTAAATTTTTTGTATTATTATGCCGACTTCAGAGGCTGCCTAAGTCCCATTTCCTCTTTGTTTAGCTGGTCTAAATCGAATTTGGGATATCTGAACCGATCTCTACCTTTTTGCCTTAAACGCGCGTGATATGTACATTCAAATTACATTAAAAAAACAAAACACAAGCTCTGGTTTCTTCTACCACACAAGGATCTTTTGACTAAACCTTAACCGAGAAAGAAATGATCCTCTACTGCGTCTGCTTAATCGGTTTCCACGGAAGCAAAGATTTGCTTGTAGCATACGGCACCTTTTTTTCTCTTTTTGTGCTTTGTAACTTGAAACTCCAAATGTTCTGTGACCAGCAAAAGATTGTTCATCGTGAACCAGATCGTAGCATGACCGTTGATGACCCATGCTCACTCAAGCTCCCCGTTGATAATCTCCGCATCTTTTGCCAGAACTTCTTCCCTCTACCCGAGGTCAAAGGACCAGAGTTAGACTGTCTCTCTAACCTCCCTGACCCTGACCCTGTGAACATTTCCGACATGGAAAGTCCTCTCTCTGTGTCAGGCTCAGAGTCATAACTAGGTAGCAATGGATACCGAGCCATCCTCCCCGAACCACCACCACACGAGCTCTCTGCTCGAGCCTCATCTCTGAGATCGTCTTGTGTAATTGAAGTAACCGAGTTAAGTTCCTTGGCTTCATCGCATTCGTTGCAGACAAGTTTCAAAGCCTGTACTACTTCTCCCATGAAAGGACGGTGCGATACTTCCGGTTGAACGCACATTGAAGCTATCGCCGCGACTTTAGCTATGCTATCAAATGGAATCTCAGGTTGTCCTAAAGACTGATCTATGATAGCTTCAAGCCCTTCCCTGCTTGTGAGAAGAGACCGAGTCCATGAAACTAAGTTCTCCTGTCCTGGTGGTTGAGACATATCTACTGGTTTCCGCCCCGTAAGTAGCTCGAGAAGCACAACTCCGTAGCTATACACATCACTCTTCACTAGAAGATGCCCGGTCATTGCATATTCTGGCGCCACATACCTATCAGAAAGCAACATTTATTACTTAAGAACAGAAACGAAAACATAAGAGTTCAAAGCAGTTTGTTTTTATTTTGGTTTATATTATTTTACCCAAAAGTTCCCATAACGCGAGTCGATATATGTCTGTTATCTTCATCATCAAGGGCGTTTCGAGCCAATCCAAAGTCAGAGACTTTAGCCGTGAAATCATGTTCAAGCAAGATGTTGCTGGACTTAAAGTCTCTGTGTATAACTCGCGGGCTAGAGTCTTCGTGTAAATATGCTAATCCACGGGCTGCACCGAGAGCTATCTTCAACCGAGCATCCCAATCTAAAGGCGAAGACTCCTTATGTATCCCTAAACAAGAAACAAAGATAAAACAAGATATTGGTTTCAAAAGTAATTTGAACTGAACCAAAATCAATAACAAAATATGACAAAAGAATTGTAACTGAAGCAGAACCGGAAAATATACTTAACCCTCAGTTGAAAAACGAGTCTTTAGATTAAAACAGTTTTGTTAACAAACCAAATCCATACCCAAACCAAAACCTCGTTTCACCCAAACCAAACCATATTCATGTAACTAGAGCAAAGCCCGCCGAAGCACATGACCCACATATTACCAAATGAGTGATAGTATCCATTCAGTATTTAAAATTTTGTAAACCAAAAAGTCTGAAAACCAAAAATCGGGTCTGGAAAGCATACCGTGGAGGTGAGACTCAACACTGCCATTTGGTATGAGTTCATAAACCAGGGAACGGTTACGATCTTCGATACAAATACCAATTAAATTCACAAGGTTTCTGTGATGAAGGCGACTAAGCATTTCCACTTCGGCCAAGAACTCTCGACCACCTTGCTGGTCATCTCTCTTCAATACTTTAACTGCTACTTTAGTTCCGTCATCGAAAACACCTTCATAGACCCGTCCGAAACCACCTTCACCTAGAACCTTTGATTCGTCAAAGCTATTTGTGGCTTTCGCTATTTCGCTTGCGGTGAATGTCTTTGCAGAGAGAGTAAACGGAGCAATGCTTGATTCAAAAGACAATGAAGTTGAGCTAAACCGACTTCCGGTTAAAGATCTCGCAGAACCTGCAAATTCCCTTAGTTAGTCGTTTCCTGTTTCTTCCAACAGCAGCAGTAATGCAGTGGTGCCTAATGCAATTAGCAATCCGAAAAATCTATAAACTTAAACCTTTCCGATGTTAGCTTTTCATATCCAAATAAACCATAATGGAAACCAAACCACGGAAATGAAAGGAACCACTTAAAACTATAATTCCTTGTTCTTTCAAATTAAACATGGTTTTGTACTAAACCAAACGTGGAATAAACCGATAGCTTTGTAAATTCTTCAAGTTAAAACATATATATTCTCAAAAACCAACTGCTAACCAAATTATAATCCATATCAAACCAAACCAAGCAGTATTCAATTTCTAATGAGTTTGAAGTTCAAAAACCAAACCACAACTGGACTGTGCAGTCGAATAGCTGTGCCTTACCTGATGGCTTTGAGAGGGAAGGCAGTGAAGGGCGAGCAAGTGGTGGTCTTTTAGAAAGCCGCCGATGTCTTTGTCGCCGGAAAACCAAGAACCAAAAAATAACAAAACATAGACCGATAAAAGCAGCCGCTGATAAAACAATCACAGCAATACTTCCGGCATTGAGCGCTTTCTTGCGCATTTTTTTCGGAACATCAACTCCTAGCGGTTTAATCGCCCTTCCATTATTATTACCAGAAAACGGTCCCTGATCTATAATGGTCATACCAGAAGTTGGCGGCGAAGCAGGTAAACCAGGATAGCGCACGTAAATCACATCATATTCACCAAAGATAGGTACGTCTATGTAGACTTTCTTACTCCAGAATCTTTGGTAAGTCACCATTGCCGTCATGTTATCAAATTTTTCCCCAAGCGGAACCAAATCAATGAGAACAATCGATTTCCCGGGTTGTTCACTAGCTGCGTTAGCTCCCATTATACGTACTTGACTCTGTTTCATAAAAACTCCAGCGCCGATTTCCCGAGCAAATTCCGAAACCATTGGGAAGAAGTCGTAGAGTGCCATGCTAAGTCGTAGCTCAACCTGAATAGGCCAGACACATCCACATGGAGATCCTGGAGGTGTGTTTGTGTACGGTTCCACGCAGACATATGATGAACAATCTGCAGAAAACAAGACAAACAGTGGATTGGTTACAAGAACCCGTAAAGAGAGTTTTATCCTAAAAATAACAAGAAAAGTCTCTACAAACCTGAATTGGGGGGAGGAGGAGGAAATGCTTGAAGAGGAGGACCGAGTGGGAATTTCCGGGATTTTGAAGGTCTTGAAGAGGACCTGAGGGGAAAAACTTTAGGAGAAATAAACAAAATTTAGGATTTCACATCAAGCAAAAGAGGTGCAAAAGTATATTTTGCCTATATGTTGTTGGAAAAAAATTATGAGAGGACGAATCAAACCTTGGGTTGGAGAAGGTGCTGGAGCCAAGATGCGTTGCATTGAGGAAGAGACTGGAGCGTCAGCGGGTGAAATCGAAGAAACAGGAATGGGAGGAGAATGAGCATGGTGTGATGATAATGGAGGAGCCATTAAACCTATGACATATAACGTAGGGAAAGAGAATTATGATCACAAGAAGCGTGGTGACTGGCCAATCTAGGTATCTCAAATGCTATCGTAATGTGGAAACCTTTACGCTCTGATTTTTTCGAAGATATGCGATGCGGTGGTGGTGGTGAAGGAGCTTCACTATTTGTGATCTTCTTTCGTTCTTGATGGTGTCGATGGTAGGAAGGTAGAGGAGGAGACGGTGATGGAGAATAAACATGTACATTACTCGGAGTAGAATCTGGCGGTGGAGTAGTAGATGAAGATTTATGATGAGAATGTCCATTGAATTTTGGGGCTGAGGGAGCTATCGAAGGAGGTGAAGCTGTAATGTAATAAGGACAGGAATTAAGTTTTCTTGCCTTCTTGGTAGTGGAAACAACAGTAACTTATTTGATTGATGCCCAGAAAACCAAACCTTTATGTGGGAAGACAGGCAAGGGTTTAGCAGTTCCATTTGATGGTGCAGCACCAGGACTTTTGTTACCATCTCCATTTTCGCTGGGCGGTGGATGTTTTATTGGATGAGCCGCATGATCTAGAAAAGAAGAGGAAATGTTGATATTCTGGATATGGGTTTTTAAGGATAAACACATTCAAAAGTTGAGCAAACCTGGTGAAACAGCAGGAGATTCTATGGGAAGAACCGGGTGGGTAGCTGGCGACTTTCCTCTGGGAGATCCCTTTGTTGGAGTCGAGGTGGGTACTGCACGGTTTGAGAGAGATATATCAGAGGATAAACAGAGTCATTTTCTGTAGCGATATGAGGAAAGAAAATACGTATTAAAGTAGTTCTATAGCTGCATACCAGGTGAGCTAGAGGGTGTCAACTTTGGTACGACGGGATGGACTGGCGGTGAAATGTCAACTGATATCGTTGGTGGAGATGCAACTGATTCAGAGATTTCAGAGACCACACATGAGTTTTCATCATAAAAAGCGAATCAACTGAAACATATACCGAGTAAGGGGCGAGCAAAACGTAGTAGTATACCAGGAACAATAGGGTTTTCGACCGGAGGCTTGTGACTGTTAGAATCATTTGTAGGAGGTACACTGCTCGGAATAGGCGGAGGCAGAGCCACTGATGGGAATGGAGGAATATCCAAAACAGGGGATGCAACCGGACCTGTGGATTAAACAACATTGCAAGTTAAAGACTCAAACTTTATGCAAAATAAGAGAACATTTCAGGCTAAAAAAATAGAGATCCATGCAAGTTAGTAAACATTGCATAGAGTAAACCGAGTTTGACTCAACATACCCGGAGTTACTCTTCCTGAGGAAGGAGACTCTTTTGGTGCATCTGGTGGAATGAACTGTGGCGGTGAAGCAACAGGTGTGATAACAGGTTGAACGGGAGGTGAATTCCGGGGCAAATCCTTCACAGGTATCGCAGCTGGAGGTGGAAAAGAATCAAAAGCACAAAACAAACAAACAAGAAAAAAGACAATTCTAATTCAAATGTGGCTGCATAGTGTTGGAGAGAGAATCAGCATTTCCAAGTAATGATACCTGGAGCATTAGGAAGCGTGATGATGGGTTGAGCGGCAGGGGCTTTACTTCCCGTGAGATCTGACGGTGGAGGTGTAATGGGTTGAACAGTAGGCGAGTTTCCGGGTAGTGTAGCTGGAGCTGAAGAAGATCAAAAAGCCATGAAAATTGATTACAATTGTCTGAAAAGTGTTGGATGAATTGTCTGTGAGAGAATAACCAACCTGGTGCGGCCGGTTGAGGTGGTGGTGCTGGTGCATTGCCGGATTTGTGAGTTTCAGGTGATTGACCAAACGGTGGTGATGATAATGGAGATAACAATTCCAATCCTACAATTAAAAAAAATCAAAGATCAATTGTAGACAAAAGTAAAGATTGAGTCAACAAGCTGACTTGTACACCAAATCACATTTCGTTTTACATCTCCTGATCTAGTAATTATTACAAGCTCATTGTCTGATAATTCCAAATAAAAAAAAAGAAAAACTCAGAATTAGAAACAAAAAGCTGTAAAAATGATTTTTTTTGGGATCTAATCCCAAATGATTCAGACAAATGATTGGTTTATTGTTTAGGGAGATTGAAAATTAAAATGAAACTGACCTGAGGAAGAAGGTGCAAATAAAACCGAAGAAACTAGTGAGATGCTCAAGAGGAGAATCAAAATCTCCATTCCATAGAAGAGATCAGCTTCCTCGTCGATGATCACGAGGAAGAAGAAGAATATTAGTAAATGAAAGTCTTAAGGTCCAAGTAAGAAATCCAAGTGGTGGCACAAGGAGGAGAAATAACTTAAAACGCAAAAGAAGAAGAAGAAGAAGAAAGGAACAGTGAGGAAGAAGCAAAGGAATGATTTTTTGTTTTTTTTTTATTTAATGAACCAGTTTGGTGGAAGAGAAGGGTTACAAAAGCCAAAGGGAGATGCAATTAAATTCCTTTTGGTTTCTGCTGTCACAAGAGAGATTTGATTTTGAGAGATAAGTATTTGTTTGTATAAAAAAAAAAGACAAGGGTGAGGATTTTGAAGGTAGTGGGATAGTGTCAATGGAGGAAGCAGCTAGTGTGCGTTTCAGACAAACACCCTCTGTCTCTCTCTCTCTCTCTCTCTAGTGGGTTTTCAACCATTTCTTCTTCTTTTTTTTCCCCTTTTCTCCGGTTGGATTGAAAAAAACTTAAATTTATTATTTGGTTAAATACTCTCTTTCTTTTTCTTTAAATTTATTAAATACTAATATTATGTAAGTTTATTTAGCTACCATTTGCTAGGTAATCGCTTTTGTTTGGATATATTGTTTATGGTTGTGGTGAGACAAAAAAAAAAGCCATATAATTCTAAGAATTATTAATTATTTGTCTAAAGCATTTTAATCTTTAAGATGGATAACCAATATTTGTACATACGTATACTTTGAAACCCCTTCTCAAAAATCTTTTGTTGAACATTGACTTATATCTTATTTTGAAACATATTTACCAACATTTACTATGTTGTAGACTTATTGAAATATATATATTATATGACATATTGACATGATTCGTGTTTATTGATATCTATGTTTTGACTTGTTTCCAATAAATTACCATTTTCTAGCATTGAAAGTTTAGCACCATGTTTGTGTTTATTGGTAGGACAGGATTCCAAACAAGAAGATGTTGTCAAAATTTTCATTATGATTCTTCTCCACACTCAAAAGAAAACAAGTAGTGCCATGGATTGGAGATTTTTGAATTGTGAAAATACTTGAATTTAAGGGAAAGGGAATCCAAGGAGGTGTTATATTAAACATATCCAACTAATTAAAAGATTAGCTATCATCATTTATTAGTGTTTACCATTTTATGACTGTACACACCATTACCATTACCGGAGCGTGACATCCTATATATATATATATATATATATATATATATACTAGTGGTTGATCCGCGCT
>OVAP01003586.1:0-14886 GCA_900406295.1 Aurinia saxatilis
TAATAATTCGTTTATGTGCTAATCAACACATAAACTCATCCTGATCAATAGTAAATCTGTCAGTTCCCATGTATGATTATGCGTAATGGATTCAATTTCACCATTCACAGCCTCCTTCCATGAAGGTGCATCAGGCATGGACATAGCTTCTGCGAAAGTTCTTGGCGCATCCTGAGCGAGAAATGCCATGATAAAATCACGACCAAAAGTCTTTTCCTTCCGAACTCTCTTGCTACGTCGAGGTTCAACATCTTCGTTTTCTTCGTTCACAAAAGTGCTTGAAGTACTCGGTTCAGTGCTATCATCTCGTTCCTCATGAGTGCGTTTCGGATTAGCTTTATCCTTACATGGAAACACATTTTGAAGAATGAAGCATTCCTCGATTCAATGATCGTATTTGCGTGAATATCTGAAATATCCGACTTATATACAAGAAACCGATAAGCACTACTGTTCTTTGCATAGCCGAGAGAAAAGGTAATCTACTGTCTTTAGTCCAATGGTGACCTTTTTCGGAGGTGGAACTGCCACTTTTGCCAAGCACCCCCACTCTTTCATGTATTTGTATGAAGGCACACATCCTTACCAAAGTTTATATAGAGTCATTCCAGTAACTTTGTGAGGAATCTTGTTCAAGATATAATTAGAGGTAAGTAATGCGTCCCCCCACAAGTTTTGGGCTAACCTAGACTCCTGGAACATGGCATTCATCATTTTCGTGAGAGTCCGGTTATTCCGTTCCGCAATTCCATTGGATTCATGTGAGTAAGGAGCAGTCGTTTGGTCAATGATTCCATTCTCTCTGCAGAATGCATCAAACGGTTCACTATATTCACCGTCTTTGTCGCTTCGAATCATCTTGATACTCTTCTCAAGCTGATTCTCGACTTCTAACTTGTACTCTTTAAACTTTTCCAAAGCTTCATCTTTACTACGAAGTAGATATACATAACAGTATCTTGTACAATCGTCTATGAAAGTCACATAGTACTTTTTGCCTCCTCTTGTTTGGATAAATTTCAAACCACATAATTCTTTTAACACACCACCATTAGTATGAAACGAATTGTGGCATTATCTATTTGTCAAAAAGATAAGCCCTTCAGACATATATAGCCCACAAGCCTAAGAGCCAAATTGAAAGCAAAAAGCAACAAGCAACAAGCCACGAGCCATGAGCATGCCTGCATGTGTGTAGTTCTTCATCCTCTCTTTTCTTACTTCACTAGACTAATACAACTATTAGTCACTATATAAGCTATTTGAAATTTTTCCAAACTTTAAATATGAGATATTTTCCCACTTAAGCTTATAAAATTAATAAATCATTTTCATTTATTTATGGGTTAAGACTCATTTCTTATTCACACCCATATTTTATTAAAATCCAATTAATACTTTAATAAAATAATCTCCAAAAAATATATATATATATATTAGCTTTGGTTTGTGGGCTTCATATGCTTATAACCCATATCTCCTATTTTTGGTAGGTTTACTGCGGGGCATATATATGCATTAAGTGATGATTATCGGACTTAATCCCTAGAATGAGCGAATGACAATGACGGTGTCATGTGGATATTAACTAACATTTGAGATTTTATTAGTTGCCATTGGTTCAATGGTTTATTCTTTGGGTGAATTTCAAAATACCCTTTTTACTAGTTAACGACCTCTAAGTTATATTGAGTTTTGTTTAGTTTCAATACATATACAAGGGATGTATGTTTGACCCAAAATAAAATAAAATACAAGGAATGTATACTATCCAATTTAATTTCATTTTGACATTATTGATTTTCTCATAAATGAAAAAGTGGAAACGGTTGAATTTTATCAGATAAAAATTAAGTAAAAAAAAATTTAAACCCTTTTTCTGTTAGAATTTTCACTTTCATCTAAACAAATATGTTTTTTGGAAATTAGTTTTTATATATACTTAAAAACTATAATTTTATAGCACGAGGAGTCGAGAAAAAATACAATATGGGTGCTAATTGGTAAGAGACTGTTTTTTTAAGTAAAGTCCTTACATTCATTTTTTAGCCAATGAGATTTTTTGTAGAAAAAGTCTTTAAAGTCATAAAAATACTCCTAAAATTTCTCACAGCCTTCTTCTTTAACTTTTTACTTTCTGCGGATCATTTTTTAAAAAGTCAATAAAAGTAACTTTTCTTCTTTTCAAAAGTCACAACAGTTTCTTTCTATAGTCACAAATGTTACAGTCGCAGTCTAAGGAAAAAAACCTACAGTCACAACTTTCAAAATCTTTACCAATCAGCCTCATGATGACAATGTTGGGGAATGTGAAGAGTTTGGTATTCTTTTTGTTCATACAAAATTGTTTGATAGGGAAGTGGCACACTGATATGCCGAGGTGTACAAATAAACAAGCCTATAAAATACATTTTTAGGACTATGTTTGGGTTTAAAGTTTCAATTTTAAACTCTATGAAGTAGACAAATCATAAGAATCGAGGCATATATTGGACTTATATCGTATATATATATATATATTGTGGATTTATTCCACAACTACCATGATAAATATTTAATATCTTTATGTGTTTTATCTCATCTTTTAATCCATTTTTAGTCTTGATCGCATACATATAGTTCATAATTTAGTTCCATTTATAGCACGATAAGTCGAGAAAGAAGAAGATATGATGATGATGTTGGGGAATGTGAAGAGTTTGATATTATTTTTTCTTCTTACAGAATTGTTTGATAGGGAAGTGGCACACTGATATCCCAATGTGTACAAATAACAAGCCTATAAAACATATTTTTTTGGCTATGCTTGGGTTTAGGGTTTCAATTTTAAACTCTATGAAGTAGACAAATCATAAGCATCAAGGCATATAGAGAACTTATATTCTATATATATATATGTGTTGTGACACGTCTATACGTATAAATATCTCTAAAGAATATTTTATACTACATATAATTTCGACGCATATATTCAAAAAATCTGTAATTTAAAGCCCCTTCAGAGTTGTGGATTTATTCCACAACTACCATGATAAATATTTAATATCTTTATGTTTTTTTAGCTCATCTTTTAATCCATTTTTAGTCTTGATCGCATACATATAGTTCATAATTTAGTTCCATTTATGTAGTTAGTTCATTCCCGAGCCTACTATGTGTTAGGTTGAATATTGTATAGATTTTGTGTTTTTTTAGTTATCAAATGAAGGAAAAGATTCAAGGATTTTTTAGAGAGTATGTGTTGCCCATTTGAAATAATAAAGTTGTGTGATCAATAGTAAATCAAGGTGGAGAAGGAGGGTTGTGAAGAAAGAAAAATAAGGCCTCCACCAAGATGGATTCAAGAAACGAATCAAATGGAGTTCAAAAACAGGAGAAAAAATCATGGGGTTAAACTGGGAAAATCCCCATGGTATGATCAACCATTTTGAAGCCTTTTAAAGAAAAAAATATAGCTAAACATGGGACTCACCATGCAACCTATGCCAGCTATAACCAAATGGTATGAGACTTCATTCGAAGACATACATCCAAGCTCGGACAGCGAATATAGCTCGCCCGATCCGGGAACACAGCCATGTGAGAGAGACGCGTCACAAACCATGTTTTGATCAACACTCGGATACGATCAAACCTAAGTTACAAAAATCTAATAAATCACTCTAGTTCAAGCATTTTCAAGTGCAATCCCCATCTAACCCCGACTCAAGGTCTGCCAACCCAAGCCCACATGGATAGTTAGTATGGCCATATAAGATTATATCATTTAATTTTTTATTTATATAACGTTAAATACAGTTCGGATTTGGCCAAGATTCAAAACTCCAAAACACGAGTCTATATTACACATTATGTTTAACAAAAGATATTTAACAAAAAAAAACCGTTGAATGGCTAACCCCCCCCCCCTCCTAGTTAACTGCAAAATAAAAAGAGTTGTGAGAAACAAGTTTGCTCAGTGAGTCCTGACTCCCCTACCGTGGAATGTTAGTCACCATCTTAAACTAAATCAACATGAAAGAAAGCAAAATGCAACGACCAATCCTATATGACATGTGTATAATAAAGACAAATGCAAGCAACTCGACCTAACTACTCAATCGAGACAATGTTGGATCAATTTTTACAAGCCTTGTAAGGCTTCATTATTTCGTAAAAAATTGAATGATTGAGAATAAGAAATGAGCCATTTCACTCATGGAGAAATCTCAAATAAGAGCACTTCCATCGGAGGGTTCTGAAATGGGGTTCTTGACTTTTTTTTTAGATGAAAAATGGTTCATTTAAGTAAAAAAGTCCGGAAGCAGTCCTGGAATAAGGATTTCCAGAACTCCTCCAGAACCTCATACGTGTCATTCTTGAGTGTAATTATTTTTTCGTTTTTCACCGAAAGAATCCTAAAATTTCTTCATCTCTCTTAATTTATATTTCTCCATCTTCATCAGTCACTCTTGTGTAGCTCCTATTTTTCGTTAACGCGGCGTTGTCGGAGTGAGAAGTCAGAAGTGGAAGATATCGATGATTAGTGGGCCAGAGGAGGCAGTGTTACGCCTCCAAGTTTTGGGTTACCATTGAATTCGTTGGGATCAATCGAAAGACGAATAAGAGCAAACGTATTTGCTTGAAACATGATGAATTTACTTCTCTGAATCACGTTTCCAGGAACTCAGGTCATTCTCCTTCACTTTCTCCCCCATCTCTCTCGATTCACTATACAATTGCTTCGGTTTCCATATCAATTCACGATTTACATTCCGCCGTGTTTTTGCATACGATATACATACAATTGGATGTTCCCATAATCAGGCAAGTCAGTTGATAAATTCTTCATTGTTCTATCGGAAGACTTTGATGTTGATTATGACCATTACATTACAAATCCACACACCAAACTATAACCAAAAAGCATCTGAAAGCTCTCCAAACCCCTCATCTTCTTCAAAAAAGAAAACATCAAAAAAGTCATTTGACTTTGTGACAAATGACGCGTACACGAAGAGAACAGAATTGTATGAGCGGGCACATGAAGACAACTTAGAACGCGCAGTGTCCTCATTATCAACCTTGCCAGGACTTGTCTACAATTCTTCATTGTATTGGAATTCAGTTCATGTGCTCCAAAACAACAAATCATACGCACGTTTTTTTATGAGTCTACCCAACGATGATGCTCGTTTGACATATCTTGAGCGTATGACTAGAACTAACCGGCTCGATATTTAGAGAGTTTAGAGAATCTTCTAAAATTTAGATAACTAGTTTTCTTTAAGAAAATAAAAACTCAAATTTAATTAAATAATCTAGCTGTACTTTATGCTAGTCTTTTTATAAGAAATTTTATTTATTTTTTAATAATTGATTGTTTTAGTTATTTTAAATTTATTTTTATTTAGTCGATTTGTTAAATTATTTATATATTATTACGAGAATAAATGTTTTTATGTTTTTTCAGATGAAGAAATTTTTCGAGATGATCGAAGATGATGAAGATGTAGAAGATACTATAATCTTTCTTCAGAGATCTTGTTTGGAGGGAAACGAAAGGATACCAATGAACTTGGATCCTTTTCGCGGTCAAGGAGTTGTGCAGGACTGGATATATCGTCATGAGGAACAATGCCATAACATGATCAGGGTGTATGCGACAATGTTTCTGAAGTTATGTGATACACTTGAAACGAGGTATGGACTACGAGAGACTCAAAACATCAGCATTCATGAAAGTGTTGCCATGTTCCTCAATTTGATTGGTCAAAATGACACACAAAGGTGTATAGGATATTTGTTTGGCCATTCACAAGAAACTGTAGGACAGAATTTTCATGAGGTCCTGGATGTTCTTGAAAGAATGGCAGTCGATGAAATTAAACCTGATCCGATGGAGTTTTCACGACCTCACCAAAAGTTGCGGTCTGATAAAAGGTATTGGCCTTGCTTTAAAGGTTTTATCGGTGCTATAAACCTTTAAAGCAAGGCCAATCTTGATAGCATATTCCGGTAACAATTACAGGAACAAATGCACAAAAATATTGGAATCGAAAGTCTGATACTAGTATTAACGTACTAGCGATTTGCAATCTTGATATGCTATTTACGTATGCATATATTGGCATTCGGGGATCAGCTCATGATGCAAATGTGTTAGCATTAGCAATGGAAGGAAATCATAATTTTCATGTTGCTCCGAGAGGAAAATATTATTTGGCTGGTTCCGGTTATGCTCTCCGACCTGGGTTTTGACTCCATATCGTAAACAAAGATACCATCCAAGCCAATTTATGGGAGATGGGTCAACAAATTCAACAGAAAATTTTAACAAGAGACATTCACCGCTTCGATCTGTAATTGAGCGAACCTTTGGAGTATGGAAAGCTAAGTGGAAAGTGTTCAATGCAAAGCCTAAGTACGATGTTCGAGTTCGACGCAAAATTGTGGCAGCAACAATGGCACTACATAATTTTATGCGTCGATCAAATTTTCGTGATTTCGATTTCGAATCAGAGCATACCGAAGAAGGTAGCCAAGGCAGCGGAGAACATGATAAACATGTCGAGGGAAATGGAGCTACTTCATCAAGCAAATATATGGAGAGAGTTCGAGATGAGATCGCAACAACCTTGTGGGAGACAAGAAGATGACTTACAATTTTATTGTTATGCATTGAGAGCTGAGATTTTTTCATTAATAATTTTAATCTATGTTTTTTGTTTAATTAATAATTATTATTTGAGATGAATAATAATTTTAAAAAGTTCATTCAAAATTAAAAAAAGTTTTTTGGATAAAAGACGTAAAAGACAAAAGTAAAAAAAGAAAAGATAAAGACAAAAGATAGAAGATAGAAGACAAAAGAAAGGACACTGCCATTCCACACCGTAGTATCGGTGGTGGACATATAACTCAATCGAAAACTTAGTTTTCAGTGTTGTTCGAAATTGAAAAACCCAGATCTAATCAATTAAGGATGGGTCATAAGAATCTCATACTATACTATTTTATGTAATGGATATTTTGATCTCGGATTCAACCTTTTATGGGTTTCATATATTCAGATTTCAAAGGAAAGTGAGATTCGGTAGGAAGAAGAAGAGGGCAAATTTGTCTTTTGACCTTGTTATTGGCTATTGGCTGAAATATATATATTTTACATGGCTATATTCCTAATTCTAAAGCCCATTTTAGCTACTACACAAATTAATCCTAACAAAAATCAAAGAAAAAAAAACCTAAGACATCATATGTCTTAAACTCCAAATATTCATATATAATTATGATTATATCAAGGAGCATAATTGATTTTGATGTATGGTAAAACCACACTAGACAAAAACAAATTGTCTTAATATCTCTTTGAACAAATAAAACGTGTGACAAATTTTGTCTCTACTCCAAAATTCATATTTAATTATGAATGTTAATGGAGAGTTTTGTTTGTCTAAAAAATGGACAAATTCAACTGTAATAATTGGTAGATTCTCCAATGTCCGTAGTAATTTTAATAAATTAATATGTTTGAGTGTTAAAACGTTTTATGTGAAATTTGTGTACAAACTAACATTTACCAAAACATCATCACCTCTTGTTGAGAGAATAACCTAAACTCTTAGTATAAATTCACACAGACTTATGCAAATTAAAGTTTGTGCAAACAAGAGGCAGTACAAAGTAATTTGTAACATTCATAGATGATTGTAGAAAATATTAATTGTAATCTATATCTCTTACGTAGCAATGTCGAGTTCTTGCAAAAATTCAGAGAATACAAGACCGAAGTCGAAAATGAACTTGGTAAAACTATTAAATATTTAAAAGCGGTAAAGGAGCTGAAAATGATGGTCCTTTCATTGCATTTTGTACTGAGAAAGGAATTATCCCATAAACCACTGCTCCCTACTCATCAGAATCCAATAGAGTTGCAGAACGATAGAACTGTACTCTAAAAGAGATGATGAACACAATGTTACATAATTTGGGGGAGGGGGGGGGGGAGCTTTCTCACCACAAATTATATCCTTAAAAAAATTCCACACAAAATCATTGGCAAAACGGCATATGAATTTGGAAAGGTAACGTATCTTCGTACAAATACCTCAAAATGTGGGGGTGCTTAGCATAAACTTTGGTACTACGTGTACACTATGATAGTCCATCGAGTATAACATGCAAACTCAACACTCTTTACAATGGTAAATCATGTCATATTCGGAGATGACATAAAACCATTAGACTCATGATCTCGACTGGTATAATCACAGTATACTACATCATATCGGCAAACAATTTAGCTGATCCGTTTACTAAAGGTTTGCCACGAGAACACGTTATCAAATCATCGAAGGAATGGGTATAAAGACTATTACTAAAGAGAATGTTTGATGTTAACCCCACCTACTATGACTGGAATTCCCATGATGTAAGTTCAAAGGGACAACACATTGAAACTAACTCTAACTACAAGCACTGGAAATTACCCAGATCCTAAGATGACATACAAAGTTTCCCGTATATAAATGAAGTCTAATGACATATCACTTAGTGAGTGTGAAATTGTCCGTTTCTAGGAGAATGAACAAAAGGCTATATTCATTGAATCCACTCATGATACCAGGCAAAGTTCAAATGCTACAATGAACACAACAAGGAACTAAATTCTACGAGAAAATAAAACTGAGTTATGACATGTTATCTAGGTTTACACAAAAATCTGGTTGGTTTAAGACATCATGTTCACCACTGGCCGAGTAAATCCGACAAATCTTAACAATGAGTGGTTCAAAGCAGAAAAATGCTACTTCCTCTCATACACAGTGATTTTCCGTTTATACTCTCGAAAAGTCCGTCTGTCTATTCTAGCCAGTCTTGTCAGTCTAGTCAGTAAGGTCAGTATAGTCTATCGAGTCTTCCTTTGTTTAGAGTTATTTCTATTCATGTGAGGAATTGTTTGATCAATTTTTACAAGTCTTGTAAGGCTTCATTCTTTTGTCAAAAAATGGAATGATTATGAATAAGAATGAGCCAATTGGCTCATGGAAAAATATCAAATAACAAGGTTAAAAACCTCATAATTAACTATGATGTAATTGAGACAAAACATGTCTTGCCAAGTAATTTGGATTTGGTAAATGGATTATAAATTCAATGGACCAAATTCATCCTTGTTTTTGTTAACTATGTTTAACACAAAACAAAAATATCTTTTACTTAAAAAGAAATTAGCATGAGTATCAATTAGTCACTATAGCATTTTTTACTTTGATTGTCAACATAATGATACTAATTATGTCTTTAACAAATTCTTTTTAAACTTGTTCAAGGAGAAACTTGAGTGTATGTGATTAATGTCTTGAGTTGGCTTTTATTGAGTCAACATCATATTATTAGGGTGATTTACTAGAATGGGGATAATTTATTGTAAATTGATTAGAATGGTGCCAATCTTTTGTTAATTACTAGTTTGGGTTCTCTTACTCATCAAACAAATATGTTACACGAATAATTAAAGTTATTTGAATATTGATAAATTTATTTGAACATTGATATATTTATTTAGAAATTTGATCGCGCGCAAAAAAAGTCTATTGTGGTCTTGATGACAGATTCATATTCGATCATGTAGTTGTTTACCTTGGTAGATTTGTTTAAGTAAGTCTGTGACATGACGCAACATATGTTTTTGTTCAACAAATTTATGTCTTAAGTTGGTAGAGTTGTTTTCCTTGGTAGATTTATTTAAGTTAGTCTGTGACATGACACAACAGATTTATTTAAGATTGATAGAGTTGTTTTTTTTGTTGATAGACTTATTTCACCTATCGACAGACTTATTAATTCTCATTGTCACAGACTTGTTGTGTTCGGGTTCTGTGACGACAGATTTGTACACAAGTCTGCTACTAAAGCGGACTAATAAGTCTGGAAAAGACATTACTGGATTGGGTCCACCGTTATGACAGATTTTGGATCAATAATGACAGTTTTATTTAGGATGATATACTTTAAAATAAATATGCAACAAGACATAACTAAAAATCATGATACAACAGATTCATTAATCCACACAAAAATCTGTCACTAAGCCACTCTTATCACACATATTTTTTGTTTATGAAAAACGAAAAATATTTTAGAGAAAAGTCAAAGAAAAAATTGTCATGTAGAAGAATATGTTTCGTAAAGAGAATAATATTATATGTGTCGTATCACGTTTGCTTTTGCATCTTCTAGGGGTTTCTTAATTTTTTTTAATTACAAAAAAAAAAAAACAAGATTCTTCTGGGTATGTACAAAGGCGAAAGAAGGGGAATATTGATTTGATTTATTTATTTTCTTTCCGGATTTCGGCTAAATTTGGAGAATTTTGTGGTGGGTACTTGGGACAATTATCATCGGTTTTGAACTAGCTAGTGCTTGATTTTCTATATCTTCTTCTATGTAGAGAACCCTACTTTTATCAAACATATTTTTTGTTTGTAGTTTAACTACATATAATTAACAACTTTTTGGCTGAAAATAGAATAATAACCTTACCGTTTTAAAATAATAATTTGTCTAATGTTTAATCAATTTTTTATTTTATTTTAATTGAGACCATAATGGCATTTTTGTGATTATATTGTCTAATGTTGGGTAAATGGTCTTTTTGAAAAGATTAACCCCAAACAGGTAAATCTATCGTAGACACCCAAACTAGATATAAATTGAAAGATTAACCCCATTTTAGTTAATTTGTCTATTATTAAAGCATAACCAAGGAGAATTTGGATAGTCAACAAATTTTTCCATGGCTCCTCTGGTTTATTTGGAAGCCCAGGAATAATAAAGTCTTATGTGGAACAGAATTTGAACGTACGGAAATTGCCAAGTTAGCTGAGCAAGAATGTTTGACTTGGACAGAGGCTTAAATTGAGCCAGGACCGGAGCAATCCATGTCCTCTGTTGTGGAACCTCTGAGACCAAACATTTACTGTCAGATCGATGGGTCTTGGAAGGAGTCAGACTTAACTTCAGGTCTGGGATGGCTCTGTTTTCACGGTAATCGGGCTTCTTTTGGGTGGCAGTGGTACTAGGTGTTCTTTCTCCCCATTACATACATAATTTGAGGCTCTTATTTAGGCAATGACAAGCGTTTTGGAAAACAACATACCATGTTCGAGCCTCCAGACGGATTGTAAGGAATTAACAGATGAATCAAACACCACTCGATTGGCCGGCATTCGATATTATGCTAGAAGTATTTGGCGAGCTCAAAGGACAGCTTCCCTCCTTCTATCTGACCTACATTATTCGTGCGACAAACACAAAGGCGAATAGTCTGGCTCAATCGGCGCGTACCCGTTCCTCATAATTTGTTTATGTAAATAGTTGTCCACCTTGGTAGGCAACAAATGTAGTTGTGGATCTTTAATTATTAAAGTGTGGTTGATAAAAAAAAAAAATTAAAAAAGAGAGAAAATGCTCAAACATTGAAGATATATCTCTCAGGAAGCCCACCAAGAGCATGTGATGAAACTAAGGCCCAATTGATCAACAGAGTGCTCCAATCGATATCAATCGATGGAATCAGGACAAATACAAAAAATTTAAGACTCTTATGTGAAGATCCAGTGGTTTAGAAGAGATTTCGGATAACCATCGATCGATGGATAAGTTCAGTTGATCAATGGATGATGATAAAATCACATAATTTCATCCTTATCCTCTTATTCATTCATATCTCCTCTTTAATTCTTCTGCCGGCTCTCTCAGCTTATATAAAGTAGAGAACCACGACAGAAGAAACAGACAACTCAAAAGCGTACAAACAAGCAAAAAACTATCAAATATTCATAGTTTTTATAGTTTTTCAATTCCTTTGTTTCTACTGCTCAAATGTTGTAAGAGATAAATTCTCGTCACATGTCTTCTGATTTAGAGACGTTTTTGAACCCTTTTACTTATTTATGATTTTAATTTCTATTATTTTGGCTTTGCTTGCACGACTGGTAGACATTTTGCTAGGAAAAAAGGTTATGTGATGGCAATCATGGTTTGAAAGATATGCAATAGGATTTATGGCATGACTAGATATAAATTACTTTCTTATCAAAAGGCTTAACTATATATCATAACATTAATTGCGGCTAGCACATCACTAGAGTACTTAACCTGAACATCGATTTTGAAAGCTCTCATGTCCACTCTTGTAGTAAAAATTGTTTTATAGTTCCTTATGCTTAGATTTAACGATTGAAGGGGAATCGTAGTACCTGAATCAGTGATCCTAAAACATCTAAGTACACCATAAATACTCAATGACAATGATCTCAAGTGCATTGTATATCTAGAAGCCTGCATAAACTACTACCTCGAATGAATCAAACTATGATCCCTGCAAATTTTCTTGCCTTCCCAATGCTTCAATATTATTTATTTAATCACGTTTTACTTTGTTTTTCAATATATAAAATTCTTCCATCAATCGATAGACAGCCTCAACTGATCAGTTGAATACTGGAAAATCATATTTTACAGCTTAACTTTAGTAAAATCTAGTTTGCTATTGTGTGCATTTTGCTTGATGTGGATTTGATATGTACTATTTTGGAAGCATGTGCACTTGAAAGAACTATTCTTGAGTGAAAACTTAATCTCCATCAAATCTTATAAGCCAACGTCATAAAGATCAAACTCCAGCCATAAATGTTACAAATAGAAAACATCGAGTCAAGGTAGTTTTATTTTTCTTAAATTTAATAGTAGTTTTTTCCGCCATAAATCAACCAAGGAGGACCATTCGAAGTTATGATTGCTCCGATAAACCATTCACATCATACATAGGACCTTACGCTCTGCGGGTAACTCGCAGTGGCTACGCAATACCAGCACCCATGCCTCAAACCTTTGAACATTACCAAGTTTACAGAGAAAAAAGGCAAAGGTTCTCACCTCCTCGTCAATCTTAAACTGAAGGTTGCAACAAGATAATCGAAGAAATGCTCGAGCACATTCTCACGGAGTAAAAGAGCTTAGAAGGAAGGATCGAGACGAGGTTAAATTGGTTTCAAGATGATTTAGCAAGTTCAATTCCTTACCCACCGAGGTAAAAGACCTCGAGGATCAATTAGAACATGTGGAAGAGATGATTATCATGAACGCTAGAGACCTTAGAGAAATAAATAAGGACATACACTTCATGAGGCTCCACTCAAGATGCGACAAGGGTGAGAAGGAAGGATTTCTGAACATAGCCAAAGACTGCATCTCAAGAGCAGAAGAACAAGTAGAAAACATCGAGTCAAGGTCAAATTTTGGACAGCGAACGAATAAAAAAATCGATCGATGAAGGCTTGAAACCTGTCTACGCCAAAAAAATTAGTAGCAAGGGATAAATTCAGACACAAGATGTTAAATTTGGAGATGCTAGACGCACAAGAGGATCAATCAACTAGATCAAGAGTTTCAAGTCCTTGATTCTAGAGTATGCCTTGCTCAAAAGGTTTTAAACCGAAAGGCTGAAATTTTGAAAATATTCATTGGTGTCTTTGATGTAGGCCGCAACAAAAAAATGGCTATAGCAGTGATGTGAATCGATGAAGAAGAGGCAACATATGTAGGAGGAAACAATCAAGAGGTACTTCATATTGACATGATTGACTGGGTTCCCAATAAAGAAGGTTTCGATTGCTCATCTAAAGAAGATTTATCAAACTAATAAGGTAAAACACAAGATGATCTTTGAGGTTGGAGACCTTGTTTGGTTCACTTAAGAAATAAGAGATTTACAGCCGAAAGAAAGTCAAAGCTCATGCCTAGAATTGATGGCCCCTTCAAAATAATGTGACAATGCCTATTACATTGATTTCCAAGGTAAATATTATGTGAGTCCGAGTTTTAATGTTGTTGATTCAGTTCCTTTTATTGTAGATGATCTAAATTTGAGAACAAATGATTTTCAAGAGGAGGGGGGGGGGGGGGGGAAANTGCATGAACCAGAGTATGGACCAGAGGAAATGTCTGAGCTACCGCACAACGTAGCACATGAACAGTCTGAGGTAGCATAGAACGTGGCACAAGAGCAGAAGGTTGAACATGGGGAAGCTCTAGCAATGGAAACTGGACTAATCACTCGAGCTAAGGCAAGGAGGCTGTCAATGAGATATTCACAAGGGAAGAAGTTCCATATACTCAACCAAAGATGTTGAACCTAATTCAAGTTCAAATGAGTATTTGAACTTCTTTGTACTCTTTTTCCATTAGCCAAGTTTTTTCCAATGGGTTTTCTTGGCAAGGTTTTTAATGAGGCATAGAGTTCACACTGTAATTTCTCATTTGTGGCTGAGTGCCACAACCATCTTCGGATCAAGAAACTAGCTTACGCACCAAAGATTTCATATTCAAACCGAGTCTATGGTTAATTAAATCAGTCTTCGTCCAAACCTTTTATTTTCTTTGTTTACCAATGTTTCTTAAATGTAACAAGGCTCCTCTCTCACCTTAAAAGCGTGGTAGACCCATTATGCACTCTTAACCTTCTTTTGAATAAAAATCAGAGTGATTCTCAGCTAAAACATATTGCTGGTGTGTCATATCCTTTAATAACCATATGATTCTTTTAAGTGTGTCATATCCAAGGATAATGATCTGAGGTAAATCAGTAGTTTCTCCGTACTCACGATGTGACCAATCGACTTCCCAAGCCTTGATCCGTGAAGGTAATGTTTCCTGGTTGCAATAATTATAAAAGCTACAAACTAGAGTGTCTATCCTCGGGAGAAACCTATCATAGACTTGTATATTTTTGTCACTTGATGGATTTTTTGCACTAGACCAAAAAAAATTATGTGTGTGTGAGATGGTTGGATAATTTGGGAATGAGTAAGAATGTGGATAAATCCCCCCCCCCCCCCC
>OVAP01003587.1:171-16327 GCA_900406295.1 Aurinia saxatilis
ATATATATATATATATATATATTATATTGCAGTAATAGTAAAATATATCTTCATGACTCATTTTCTCTAATTAAACATCTGTTTTCTCTCCATTTCGGTTATTAACAAAACGAAAGAAAAATTATATATATGATATTTTACAGTATCCTATGACCCATTATTCAATTTTCTAAGCAAATTTTAAAGTATTTATATTTTATTCACTAAAGATTTCAGCACTCCCCATTGTTACAAGACATATTAGTTCTTCATATAAAAAAATAAAACATACATAAAAAGTAACAACTTTGATAAGTCATAACATACATATGAGCTTGGCTACAATTAGTGAGGATTATTACCATACCAATCTATTTACAATCATTTTTCACAATGCAACCTCCATTAAATTTATATTTATATATACTTTCAGCAATTCATAACACACATTCCTATGACCCATTTTGTCAAATCAAAATGATATTTTTCACATCTATGTGGCCTATTATTTAAAATTATTTATATTATTTTCTACTATTAAATTTCATCACTCTAACGAACACATTATTTTGACTTCATAAGAAAAAACATACATAAGAAGTAACCATTTTGATAAGTATCACATAAGTAGATCATAATTATAATAATTACTTCATAATTAATTCATAATTAGAATATAAACATTAGTGGGTCGGTGAACGTAATCATTATAAATTTTCCTCAACTTTAAGATATTGAATAATAATGCACAAAAATAGTGACAATTGCAGAGTTTATAAGAATAAGAAAAAAAAAACATGTGAAACATTAGTCAAACAAAATGTTTACAAAAAAAGTAAATACAAAGGCACATCATAATGGTTTATAAAGCGGTAGTGAACCATCAAAGCTTGGCTACAATTAGTGTGGATTATTGTAACGCCAATCTTTTTACAGTAAATATAAAGGCACATCACAATAGTTTCCAAAGCCGTAACGAACCATCAAAACTTGTCTACAATTAGTGTGGATTATTGTCACGCCAATCTTTTTACAATCATTTTTCATAATATAACCTCAGCTTTGCTGCGTAATAATATAAAACCACACAATTGTTACATCTTTGCACATATGACTAAGTTTTTATTCAACTACACATAGAATGACAAACTCAATCACCCTACTTTGTCCTTATATTTTCTACCCGAAACAACAAGGCATTCACCCTTAAGAACAACAAGCATATAATCTTTATTTTCTTTTAATAAATAGTTCAATATGTGTTATTCTTACGAATTATCCATGATACGGTAAGTGAAGTAACGTTTTTTTTCTTTGTTTTTTAAATATACCACTTCTAAATTGTAAAAAAGGTCTACTAATAAGAGTCTTGATTTATGATTATCACTAAAATATGTACAAATTTATTTCAAGAGAAATATATAATTAATAAATAAAAAACTCACCAAAAAGGAAAAAAAAAAAAAATAGACCAAAACAACTAAATAATACGTTCAACTTAAGAGATAACTAAATTTTATATGTAATTTGAAAAATTCTTTAAAACTATAGTAATTTAATTTCAAACATACACTAACTGACAATAATATGACGTGACGAGAACAAATACTCTACCTAAAATATTATATGTAAAAATCATAAATTAAATGTCGTATTTAAATAAAACTAGAAAATTTGTTTGACTTAAAAATGCACTCACTCGCAACAATAATAGATGAAAACCAATTACAATGTTCAATTAAAAAGAACAAATATTTTCACTAATAACATGAATCTAAACAAGTATAAAATATTAAATAACAATGTATAATATAAAGTTTCATTAAAATTAAGGTTTAGTGAAGTAAAAAATCATAAAATATATATAAATAAAGATACATTAAATATTACGAAAAAACCCGTGCGTAGCACGGGTACTCACCTAGTATGACTATAAAAAGAAATATGGCTATAGAAAGAATCTATCGTCTTTATCAATCACATCCTAAATTTTTTACAATCATATGCAGAAAGATTGTTTTCTTTTAAAAACCTACCGATTTCTTTGTTTTTTTAAATTTTTTATTTTAGTGTTGTAGAGAATCCCAATAAATAAGAATTCTATTATTGTAACTTTACAAAATATTAAAATTTACTGCCAAAATTTTACAGTATAAAAATGTACAACCACAGCCCAAGAAAAACCAATTTCTACCGCAAAAAATTCAGAGCCTTCCCGAAAGGAAAAACGTGAGATTCTTTTTTCTTTCCGTAGGACCAGAAGATTGGATCTAGCCGTAAGAAGATTTGGTCTTCGACCCCCTTAGTCACTACGAACGCCTCCGATCAGTGCAATGGGACGTGTCTATTTATCAATCATGACCCCCTTAGTCACTCCGAACGCCTCCGAGCAATGCAATGGGACGTGTCTATTTATCAATCATAACCAATCAAGCCCATTGTAACAAAATTGATTGATTAATAAGGTAGTTTTTCATGTACTTAATTGTATCGTCTGTATATTTAAATTTAAATTAAGTTCTATTTAGTTTGGATTCGATTTAGGTATTTTGGTATATATTTCTCTTCTGTTTTGAGTTCCGAATTCTGAAATTTGATTTCCAAATGGGAACTACTATCTGGTTTTGTGGTATTGTCCTCTACAGAATATCAACAACATGGTGAGGCATGATGACAATTGGTTCTTTCTAGTTACCAAGACATAAACAGACATTAGGCAGATCTAAGTTTTTGTAATTTTAGGATGTCTTTCCATAAGAAAAAGGGATAAATTACATGGAAGATCCCAAGTCTTTCAACAAGAAAGAAAAACCCCATCAAACTTTCAAATTCTGATTATGAAAGACACCAGAGTTATAATTTTCTTGTTACAAACTTCTCTAATTTCCCAACACAGCTTTGTTTTTAACTAAATAGTAGATGAGAAAACACACTTAAGCAGCCAACATGGAACCAGAGTTCTTCCTGCACTCAGACAACATGTCCATGTAGAACTGGCACTTGCTGATGTCGCTTCCGAAGTTGTTGACACACTACAACACACAAACAAAATAAAAACAATCCAGATAAGCCTCGGATACAATCAGGATTCAATGATAAGCTAAAGCAGGTCAACACATCATGCTCTATACTATGAGTTGTGACCCTTCTCTTCAATACATAGTATCCACAAGTGTAAAATACTGAAAGCAATTTTCACATGTGCCTGCTTATCCTTCAGATTCAGTGTCTATGTGAATCCATATCCAACCAAAACATAATAACCATTAATAGAGATCTAGGTACTGATTCATAAACAAGCATCATACATCAACAATGCTAAGCCTATACTGGAAACAGGCAGCCAGAAGGGCCTAATCACCTTGGTTCTCACCCAACATTCAGCTAACAAAAAGACCAACCTAATTGTTCATTCAGACTAAAGAGAGGAGACAATTATGAACAACGGTCTATAACTTACATCTTGGAAAGCCTTGGACTGCATGTCACAGGAACTAGAAGCCATGCTGTTTGGAACAGGGGAAGCAGAGGCAGCCTGAGGACCCACAACTTCGTGCTGAATGGTTCTTGGTCCCACCACAGAATCAACAGCCCTGTGTGCAATTGAACTTCCAGTACCAAAAGCCATACCTAGCTCCAAACAAACATAACATCAGTATAACCCAAATCCAAGAAATCTACAAATACAAAATGCTTTAAAGCCACCAAAAAGAAAGAGATAAAAGCACATACCTTGAGCAATGGTTGAGCCAATACCCCCAAGCATAGAACCACCACCACTAGGCTGAACTGGTGCTGGAGGAGGAGCATGATTAACTGCAACCACGAAACAAAAGCACATTAACACAACAACAACAAAATCTACAAAACTGACAGAACATAACCAAAAGAATGAAAGTTACCAGTTTGAGGAGGTGGGCTACGAGCAGCTGCAGGACGAGGACGAGGACGAGGAGCAGATCTTCCTGCAAAGCCCACAAATCAAAATCACAAAATAATCAATTTTCCCTCTTCGTCACCACAAACATAAACCCTAATTCATATTATGAATCAACAGAAAACCCTAAATAACCACAAATCTCCTCCAAAATCGGACACTACAGCCACAAATCGTAACACAACAGGAGAGAATTCATCATAACCCCCAGGAACAAATGATAATCTACACAAACCTAATGTAAAGGAAGAGATCTGAAATTAGAAAAGACAAAACTCACCTCCGGAGCTACGTCGAGGCATTTTCTGAGATTTAGTCGGTGAAGAAATGAAGAATTATCAGGTGAAAGGTTTAAGCTTTTTCTTTCTATTACCAAAAACCTGAGGAAACAGAGTTGTATATAAGAGGAACCACAACATAATCAGATGAGGTAGAGACCACGAGAAGTTTAACACGTGTATCATTTTAATTCGTTGCCATTTATGAATGGAACTCTCTAGATGAGAATATTCCCTTGCCTCGTCACGTTCCTTGCCCGCCAAACCAAAGACACGGCGAGTTTGGGCTTTGACTGGCCCATACAAATTTCAACGTTTCCAGATAAAAATATTTGTACACAAACGCGCGTTTTTTTTTATTTTCCACAAAGCACGACGTACCTTACGACGCCGTTTAGTGGAAGCTTCTTCAAGAATTTAAAGAACAACTACAAAACCTCCACTTACAGACCGGCCTGATTTATTAACCCCCCTGCACATATGTAAAGCACGAATCTCAACTTTGTATTTGTATGACACTGTTTTAGGTTTACTGGTTTTAAATCTTCATCGACAAATGACACAGAAGGTTGATAGAAGGGATATATAACGAGTTATTGAGAGTACAACATTTACTTGATGATCCACTCGGCATTGCAATTTGCTTCAGAAAGTAGATTTTATTCCTATAAATTCATCAAGTTTTCAGATGTCTAAACTCAACAACACCAGTGTAGCTCAAGATCACATCTGAAGTTTAATGATAACTATATAAAGAATCCTAGATAGTGTAATGGTTTTTATTGTGATACTATTGATGTGACCAAAACCAATTTTAGTGCCCCATTGCACTTCTGGTTTAAAACTTACAGAAAAGTTTCTCTAGTTCTAACACCACTTGACCAAAATTAGTCCAGTGAGAGCCGAATGTGGAAGTAAATTCCTAATCTAAAAGCATTAGAGTTTTTGGTTTCTATAAAAACTGTGTTACTCAAGTCTTTTGAGGGATGAGGGTAACCTTCAATCAATTAGAAATTCATCGTAATGTGATAGAAAAAAAGAAGAGAAAATTATTAAAGACATTAGAAACTGACTCAATCCAAGTGATTTCATTCAGGAATTAGTTTAAAGCATATTTACAAAGAGTCAAAAGATCCCAACGGGATAAAAGAATGGAAGAAAAAGGTATAGATGAAAGCTCTTTCATGTCTGGAGTGATTTATGATGAAAAAGTGTTAAGGTTTGAGTCTTTCAATCCATGACAATGATTCAACCAAAGAAATCAAGAAGATGTTGAAATTTATGGATTTGATCAGGTGTCCCTGATACGGCAATGATCCAGTCATTTCTTCCTAGATGAGGCTCATGGACTACGACTCTCGCACCTGATGTCTGATTAAAGAGCATCAAATGATAAGCTACAACGCCCATCTCAGACTAGTAACAGAGGATGACTGTAGAGTTTTCTTGAGTAAAGTTACTGACAACTTCTAGTCCTATTGGCCAAGATAATGTCCACTAGATGATTTCACTAAGCAGTAAGCAGTTTGGTTTTCTCTAAAAGGTTCATCTATGTTTCTTTTCCATTTCTGTTGAGAGTTAATGCTTCACTCTCTCACTATTGATTCTTAGGTATGTTTCTATGTACCATGTCCAGCACCTAAATTATAGTCTAACCTTCTACCAACGATTCTATGAGGTAATTAATGAAAGATTTCGGATGCAAAATATGTATTACCTGTATCGTTGCCTGTAGGAGATTTTGACCATGGGAATACTCCTCTTCACGCAGAAATTTCACAACATGCTCTGGAACTCCAAATTCCACAGTTTTGTTTGTAGCAACGGAAGATCTGTGTTCGCTCCAAAAAGTCAAGCCAGCATGTCACTGTTTTGAGAACACAAACGGCTTATTCTCACATAATCTATCTAGCTCTTATGTATTTACCTTTCAAGTTTAAGGTCAGCCATTGCAGAAGATAATCCTCCACTGCCATCATGTACACTTCTTGGACCAGCAGGTTGTGGCTGTATTTATATTATGCATATCAGCTAAAGAAGCCAAATTGAAGATTTAAGTAGTAAGATATGATATCCCACACTCTGCAAATCTATGTGTAGTGACCATGTCAATCAATGTGTAGGCAGAGTTAGTCCTCTACATCCTTTAGTGAGCATAATTAACAAGTGGTTGGGCACGCAGAAGAGCATAGAAAGCAGAGGGTAAAAAGATGGAGAGACATATATACCGTAGTGGATTGCCGACCAAAATTTGGAGAATATCCAGCTGTAGGGCCGAACCTACTAAAAAATGGATCTTCTGATCTTATATAAGGGTCCGCATTGACAGGATTAGAATAGTTAACAGAGTGATGAGAGTCCCTTTGGAAGGAATCCTCAGATTTTCTGTGCAGACTTGTAGACATGGTGAGTAAAGGACGTGAGGAGGGATGAAATCCCATAGAACCAGTATTAGTAGCTTCTCCATGTGAGATCCTCCGTGGTGTATAGGTATTATTGCTCTTGGTTACAGAACTTTTCCTTGAATTGCAGAGAATATTGTTGATAACATGGTACAGAGCCCTCTTCATATTTTTGAACGATCCTGAAATCTGTTGGAAAGGAAAGTACGTATATAAGACAGACAGCTAAACAAACGGTAATGATTACAGAACAACAACAAAATGTTGCACTTAACATATTTTTCAGAAACAAGGGTTGAAGCAGTACCAATATTTATGTACCACGTCATCAATTTCACAACAAGTGAATGCTTCAAATACTTAAACTCAATGATTATCAATGTATAGAGAATTAAGAGAAGCATGTAAGACAGTTAGAGACCACCACAGAGTACAGCTATGCAAACAAGTGAATGCTTCAAATACTTAAACTCAATTATTATCAATGTATAGAGAATTAAGAGAAGCATGTAAGACAGTTAGAGACCACCACAGAGTACAGCTATGCAAACAAGTGAATGCTTCAAATACTTAAACTCAATTATTATCAATGTATAGAGAATTAAGAGAAGCATGTAAGACAGTTAGAGACCACCACAGAGTACAGCTATGCAAACAAGTGAATGCTTCAAATACTTAAACTCAATTATTATCAATGTATAGAGAATTAAGAGAAGCATGTAAGACAGTTAGAGACCACCACAGAGTACAATCATGCAAACAAAAGCTCACTAGTATCTATTAATTAGCATGCTGGTAATATGCTTCATGAACCGTATGAGAGAATGTAACGATCACATATAAAACATTTACCAACTCATGGCTTCTACTTGGAAGTGTCCGTAACCTTTATGTTCAAAAATAAAAGCTTTACCTCCACAACTCGATCGTTCACTGAGATACATTTTGGGTTCAGCTCAACCTCCAATATTTGTATAGAAGCCCCACTTGCCAACAGCATACGAGAAACTGTACAACCCGATTCTCCCAGCAAATATCCAGTTTGACTTGTGGGAACCACAAGCCGTGCTGTGCCTTGGAATTTTTCAGAGCCAATCTCATATATTTTAGAAAAAACAAGTTTGATAGCTCTCTGGGCTCGGGATATTGGGTCTTTGGAGTTCTACATGATGAACAAGCAGCAAACATCAGCCAAGAATGGTAAATAGATAGAACAGACTACACAGAGAGATGAAAATGGGAAGAGTTAAGCAAAGACCAACCTGAAGTGCAGTAATCCCAATCACACATTCATCACAACCAGCAACTGCAGCTTCAACGTCTATTAAGGTATCTGTCTCACTTTCAATATCCTTGAGAGTGGTACCCCGAGGCCCGACGACATGAACAGCACCTTCGATCGGACAGAGTATCTTAAGGACCACTTGTTTGTTATCATCTTCCAATACGGAGAGGGGCTGGTTAGGAGCAGCACTTTGGTGTGAAGGAAAATCTATCCTTGGCTGAGAAACAGTTTCTTGAGTGGTTGTTTCAAAACGCCTTTGATAAGCATCTAGTGGAGAAAACTCAAAAGGCCTATCCAGAGTATCTTCTTGAGCGATCTCAAAATTTCTATGCAAAGAATCACAAGGATCCACTTCTCTACGCTGTAAAACATCAGAAGAGCTGTATAATGCCTCTTGTGGAACCACATTCATAGTCCTGCATAAAGCATCACGAGGAACCGCCTCGCGCAAAGAACCCCGTGGAATCACATCACTAGATCGAAGTAAAGTTCCAACAGGCAGCGTAAGACCGGTATCACCGAATGTACTTCCAACAATCCTATACTTCATAATCGGCTGACAAACTTGCAGGCAATGAGATATGGATACTAGAGCTTTCTTCACTGCCAAATAATTTCCTTGAATCTGCCACAGAGTAAACCAAACATCTACAAAATGAATATCCCTCTCAACCTAAACTAGTCAAGATTCAAAGATTTGATAACAAAATACTGAATCAAGATTTTGTACCTCCACAAGTGCATCACCAAGATCAGCACAAATCGGCAAATTATATCTTCGCACTTCAATTTCACAACCAGTTTCCTTCCTAATCCTCCCCACAATTTCACTATCCTCCCCTCCTCTCAAATCACCCAAATAGCTACCTTCCGCTAAAAGCCTACACGAGACCATACCGTTCCTAAGTTCAGTTAAGACTTCGAAAACCCTAATCAACGCTTGCTGTGCTGGAGAGACCTCGATTTCTTCTTCTCCCTTATCCGGTAATGTTAACCTAGACTTCGGACGTGGCCTTCCGACGATCATTATGACATATTCGGGAGAATCAATCGGAGCCATAGCACCTTCCTCGACCCGAATCTTTGCATTTGTTGAGTTGCTGATCTCTCGAACCCGGTATCCATCTTTTCCGATCACTGCACCGACCTGGTAAGGGAAGCAGAGAATGCGGAACGCCACGTTCCCCTCGAACACCGGTAGACGCCTGTTTTTTCCCTCCATTTCTCTAGTCTTTTTCTTGATGGAGAAAGGAAGAAGAAAATACAAACGATGTCGTATAAAGGGTGGATTTTCCGAGAACGGATCGTTCCAAATGAACGGTTTTGATTTATTTAGATGATAACCGAGAGTTGAACCGAAATTACTGTATCGGTGTATAGTCTCCTCGTAATGAAGTTGATCCAATAGTCTTTTTTCAATTTCTTAATATGTCAAATCAAGGAAAATATATGAGCAGATGCAATGTTGACAAAAAAATATAAGCAGCTGCAAGAAAAAAAACAAATTATTCTTAATTGCTATAAACAACATAATTTTTTTTTTTTCTCAACAATATATTCTTCATTCAAGAGATTAGGTTATAGGCCGTACAATAAAATCAAAGTCGTCCGACCACTAGTAGATTATACAAACATGCACAGATCAACATGAAGTTTCTAGTTCTAAACATTAACGTAACCAAAAAGGCTCATCCCGAGCAATATAAGATTGATAAACAACATAAATCAAAACATAACAAACCAATATAATAGGTAAAATAAGATGAAGAAGGATCAATCGCTGAAATACTCTTATTTAGAGAGAAAATAAAAGAAGCAATCTACTCATAGTTATAATACTCTTCCTCATTAATAAAAACAGAAATCCCAGATTACCCTTATTTTTAATATATATATATTTCTTTTAAAACGGATTTGGCCACTAAAAAAAATCAGGTTTTGCTCTGTTTCTTCATCGGACCCGGCATTCCTCTTCTTCCCCTTCCCTCTCACCTTCTCACATCAAAATTCCGAATCTTTTTCGAGGATTAAAGGATGTGTGGAGTTTAGGGCTTGGTAATTGACAAATTCCGTAGCTTTTCAACATCCGAGGAGGTTGATTGAAGCTCATAGCGCAAGCCATTGAAATTGTTGGGGATTCGGACTTGGAGCTTCAAAACTGAGGTTTAAATGCACCTCCCTATATAGATTAGAACTTTAGATTGACTTGATTTTGCTTGTTTATGCTTTGAATTGGAATTTGTCCCATACACGCTCAAGCTCCGCTGCTGCTTCTTCTTTCTCACTCTCTCTTCACAAACATAAACCTAAAATCAGAAAACCTCTCGCTTCAGTAATTAGCACTTATGGAGAAAGGAATCACAAACCATGGAAGCTACAAGGCGAGGGAGGAAGAGCGGAGATGGAAGCGTGAAAACAGCGGCAAGATGAGGAACTTCTGATCTCTTCTCCATATCATCTCCCTTTCCAGTTCTTCGTTAGAGAAGACGACCACGGGAATAAATTTGTGAATTTTGATTTTCTTAGGAATAGAAATTGGTATAGCGTATATGGGTCGGATTTATGGTTCAGATCGATTAATCGGATGGATTCAAAGTGGTTGGATATGTAAATAAACTCAACTCCTCAAACAAAATTGTAAAACACCACAAATTTGAATTAAAAAAAATAACTCAGAAAATTCTATTTATTTTGGAGAGTGTTTGAGCAATATTCTCTCCATTAGATAGTATTTTAGCGATAGATCCAATGAAGAAACACCTAAACTTTTGATTCTGATACTGTATGCTACAATATTCCACAATATACACAGTTTTACTAAAATAAGAAGAGAGCACAAATGTGTGTACATAAAAAATGACTAACGCTAAGTACGACGCCGTTTTTAAAAAGCTTTTTGGACCTAAGCTTAACTAGCACAACTTTTATCTTTGAGACCTGTCTGGTTGATTAATCCCCTGCAACATCTTTATCTTTGGACAACAAACAACGTAAAGCACAAATCTCAAATTTTTATTTGTATGACTACTGATTTACATTACTACTGGTGGTCTTTATTCAAAAAATGACACAAAAGGTTTGATTACAATAACTATATACTAAGTTTGTGGAAAAAACTTCAAGATTTAGTTAGAAACTGTGTATTGCAGTTTGCTACGAAGAGTTTTTTCAGATGTCTGAGACTCTGAGAACACAAACAACAGTGAATTAGAGCTCAAGATTACATCTAAAGTTTAATGATACATGTAAGTGAGAAGAAGGCTTTTAAGACTCCTAGAATAATACGTGGCCAATGTGAAATTATTGATGTGACCAAAACCCTTTTCAGTGACCCTAGTTCATGTCCCATTTAGCCTCTGGTTTGAAACTTACAGAAAAGTTTATGTAGATCTAAACTAGTCTAGTGTAAACCGAATGTGGGAGTAGAGTTCCAGCGATCTAAAAGCAGAAAAGCTGGTTTCTACAAAAAAAATGTGTTACTCGAGTCTTTCGAGCAGAGATTTTCCTTCAATCAATTTCAAATTCATGTGTAATGTGATAGAAAAAAAAAAAGAGGCAAAATAGAGAAGACACTAGAAACTAACCCAAGCAAAGCGGTTTGATTCCAGATTTAGTTGAAAGCATATTAAATTTCAAATTCGTTTGTAATGCCATAGTAAAAAGAAGGGATAATTAGAAAAGACTTTCGAAACTGACTCAATCGAAGTGATTTCATTCAGGAATTAGTTGAAAGCATATTCACAAAGAGTCAAAAGATCCCAACAGGATAAAAGAATGAACTAAAAAGGTATAGATGAAAGCTCTTTTATGTCTGGAGTGATTTGTGATGAAAAAGGTAGTCTTTCAATCGAAGATCTTGCATGTATCTAGGAAGCTTAACCCGACAAATTTGAGAAAAGGCTAGACAAAATAGAGATCGAAAAAATCTAGATTTAGATCTAGGAAATTCACGAGCAAATTTCCGATTTGAAGAGGAGATAACCTAAGACAAGGAGATTGGAATAGTAAGGGACTATCCGATGAATTCAACCCAACCCAGTTAAGAGGAAAATTCCTAATCTAAGGATCTCAACTCAACCCAAGACCTAGCGATTTCAATCTTTTATTGGCCGAAAAAAAGAAAAAACAATAACAAACGAAAAGAAGCAAGGGATGGGACCGGCCCCAGCGCTTAAGAAACCACCGAAAACTAGTCCAGACGGTGGTCAAGTTAAGTGATCAGACGATGCTCTGTACAGAGAGAGAATAGAGAGGACGACCGATTTCAATTGTCACTTTACAATATATACATTTATTCTGCTTGAGTTGGAATAATGACTGAAAATTTCTCAGTTGATTAATTAAATCAGAAAATAGGAGAAAAATGGTTGATTACCCGCCAAGAGTTCTTTGGTCTGGTGGCCAAAGCCATGGCGTGACTTCTTGGTACCCCGGTTCGAGCCTGAATTGTAGCAAAAAATATTTGTGTTGTAATAGTTGAAAAAAACCGGTGTATCTAGGAAGATCTTCGATTTTATTCCTATAAATTCATCAAGTTTTCAGATGTCTGAACTCAACAACACCAGTGTAGCTCAAGATCACATCTGAAGTTTAATGATAACTATATAAAGACTCCTAGATAGTGTAGTGAGTGTCCATTGTGATACTATTGATGTGACCAAAACCAATTTTAGTGCCCCATTGCACTTCTGGTTTGAAACTTACAGAAAAGTTTCCCTAGTTCTAATACCACTTGACCAAAATTAGCCCAGTGAGTGGGAGTAAAGTCCTAATCTAAAAGCAGAAAAGTTTTTGGTTTCTATAAAAACTGTGTTACTCAAGTATTTTGAGGGATGAGGGTAACCTTCAATCAATTAGAAATTCATTCGTAATGTGATAGAAAAAAAGAAGAGAAAATTATTAAAGACATTAGAAACTGACTCAATCCAAGTGATTTCATTCAGGAATTAGTTGAAAGCATATTTACAAAGAGTCAAAAGATCCCAACGGGATAAAAGAATGAAAGAGAAAGGTATAGATGAAAGCTCTTTCATGTTTGGAGTGATTTATGATGAAAAAGTGTTAAGGTTTGAGTCTTTCAATCCATGACAATGATTCCACCAAAGAAATCAAGAAGATGTTGAAATTTTTGGATTTGATCAGATGTCCCTGATACGGCAATGATCCAGTCATTTCTTCCTAGATGAGGCTCATGGATTATGACACTCGCACCAGATGTCTGATTAAAGAGCATCAGATGATAAGCTACAACGCCGCCCACCTCAGACTAGTAACAGAGGATGACTGTAGATTGTATTGGTGTATTTATATTTTACAGTTTCTATGAAAATTTCATTAAACAAGAGCAATGATACATCTCCCAACACAAAAATGTCCCTAGAGTCCTACACAGCCAAAGTCCAAAACAAAAGCATCTAAAAATTTAACAAAACACAATCATAACAATTTTAGACACCTAAATCTAAACCAATTTAGGAAGAAGAGCGGGCAACAAAAATGGTAGTCATCGATCCTGGATCCATCATACCAAGACCATGGAAATAGCAAACACAAGACTTCAAGCAAACTTATGAAACCGAGAGAGAAAGATGGTTTAGATTAATTTAGATGAGAACTGATAGCTGAACCGAAATAAATTTTATTGATGTACTTACATTTTACAGCTTCGTAGTAGTCTTCCTCATAATGACATTGATCCAGTAAAGCCAAATAAGAAACTCAGTATATTTGAAATACAGATAATAAATTATTTTTTTCTTTATTTTTGGTACACAAAAGTGTTTTTAATTTGGGTGAATTTGTAGAATAACACCCTCTCTCCTCTAAATTAGGAAAATAACATCCATATTTGGTCAATTAAGAAAATAACACAAGTCAAAGATTTTGGGAGGACTGTGATGACTAAAATGTCCTTCCCTTAAAAAGGACAGCTCTAATCACTTATGGACCACTATGACGTTAAGTAGTCATCTACTATCGAAAATATTCATCTATTTATTGTACATGTCAATTTCTATGCACATTAAATAGTCATATATCATATTATTTGAATACATCCTAAATAGATATCTGTAAAAGTTAAGACAAACATATATACTAGCAGAAATAAACATCACATGAATATTCAAATAAATAATCTACGTCAAATAGATGACTATTAGTAAAAGTAGATCGAACAGAAAATTGCAACTATATGTTCACATAGACAATTATTAGTAAGAGTAACAGCTACCATATGCCAAAATAGACATCAACCAATTACGGTACCTAGCTAAATAGATAAACACATTACTATATCTATTTACGTCAAATAGATGACTATTAACAAGAGTAGACAAAAAAAAATATATAATTACAAGTTCACACAGACAATTATTAGTATTAGATTGGTACCATAGGGCTAATTAAATAGACATCTACCAATTACGGTAACTAGCTAAACATATAACTAGATAAGCTAAATTATAAAGAAATAGTTAGTCATCTATTTAGATAGATATTATAACATATCACTATTTACAACTCATGACAAGGCATTCATATATATAAATGTTGATTAATTATAAATAGTTAACAATTCATCATAATTCTACCCATTTACTATCAACTAGATAAGTAAATTCGAAATACAAACATAACAAATAGGAAACAAACATGTAACAAGTGAACATCTACTGTGAGAGATATTGAACTGTTTAATCAGAATAGTCAACTTTTTTTAAAAAGAGATGGAGGAAAGAGACAAAACATGTGGTCCAACTAAAAATTAAAAAATCTAACAAAAAAATAATAATAAAAAAGTAATATATTAAAATAAAAAATATTTGATGGATAAAATAGACTTTTTAATACATGTGATTCCTAATATAATATTATTTTGTCATAATTTTAATTTTGGTGGTAAAATGTGCTAGTTTNATTTTAATTTTGGTGGTAAAATGTGCTAGTTTTGCCAATTAATCTTTTAATTTTCTAGCTTTACTAAGATAAACAGAAAGGTGCTTCTTTACACACTAAAATGACAAAGCTATGTACGACGTCGTTTGCGGAAAGCTTCTTCAAGGGCCTGACAAACACAAAAGCTTCACTTACAGACCTGTCTAGCTGATTAACACCCTGCAACATCGTCATCTTACAATGTAAAGCAAGAATCTCAACGTTTTGTAATTTATATGGCTACTGATTTAGATTACCAGTGGGTGGTTCTTGATCAACAAATGACACAAAATGTTGATTAATATAACTTTATAATAAGTTTGTGGGAAATAACTTGTAGATTTAGTCAGAAACTTTGTATTGCAGTGTGCTACAAGGGGTGGTTTATAAGGATGTCTCAGATGTCTGAACACAGAAACACCATTGGATTAGAGTTCAATATCACATCTAAAGTTTAGTGATATCTATAAGAGAGAAACAAGCTTAAGACTCCAAGAAAGTGTAATAAGTGGCCAGTGTGAAACTATTGATGTGACCAAAACCCTTTTCCTTAACCCTTGTTTGAAACTTAAAGAGAACTTTATGTAGATCTAAACTAATCTAGTGTAAAACCAATGTGGGAATAGAGTTCCAGCAATCTAAAAGCAGAAAAGTTGGTTTTTATAAAAACTGTGTTACCCAAGTCTTTCAAGCACAGGTTTATATATATTTTCAATCAATTTCAAATTCATGTGTACTGTGATAGAGAAAGAAAGATGGGAAAAATTAGGAGAAGACATAAAAGCTGACGCAATCATAGTGGTGTTTCATCCAAGAAATTAGTTGAAGGCATATTTGTACAAAGAGTCCAGAAGATCCCAACAAAGATAAAGAAAGAAAAAAAGGAAGGAATGAAAAAGGAATCAATGAAAGCTCTTTTTATCTCTGAAGTGCTTTATGATGGAAAAATGTTAAGGGTCTAGGAAGATGGAAGTGCTTCAATCAGTGGGAATGATCGAACTAAGGGAAGTAAGAAAATAACAGAGCTGTGCCGATTTGATCAGGTGTCCCAGATATGGCAATGATTCTGTCACTTGTTCCTATAAGAGGCTCATGGACTAGGACTCTCGCACCTGACGTCTGGTTAAAGATCACCAAATGATAAGCTACAACTCTGATTCTAACAGAGGATGACTATAGAGTTTTCTCGAGTAAAGTTACTGACAACTTCTAGTCGTAAAAATAATGTCCATTGGATGATTGCATTAAGCAGCACGGAATTGACTTTTCTTTCTGGACATTTTTTTCTCTAAGAGCATCCTCATCGCTGGGATGAGGAAGGGATCAGAGAAAAAAGAAA